>ML332811.1:0-80149 GCA_005239505.1 Nicotiana paniculata
CAATTCCTATATTACTTGTCGACCACGTACACTTGCGTGTGCATTGGGAAATTAACCAACAGCAGGTCTGCTGTCCGCAGACCAATTATGCGATCGCATAAGGCCGCGAATTCTCCCTCCAGAATTTTCTCATGATGAATCTGCGATGGAAGTGCGGCCCAAGAAATGATTATGTGGTCGCATAGTGGACCACAAAATGACCTCCAAAATTGTCTTTGTTCCTGTGGCGCTTTGGTACGAATCTGTGGTCCGTGAAGTGGTTCTGTGGTCGCATTGTGGACTGCAGAAATGCCATGTTCCGCAAAACTTATTCTTCTAACTCCCCAACACATTGTACAAACCAAAAATTCCGTACCGCTATCTACAACCCTCAAACACGTTATCCCACCTTGGCACCACGAAACCCCGGGTTATAGATAAATTTTTTATGGGGCCTTACATTAAAAGGTAGGATTTAGAGGGTCAATTTTTGGTCGGATTTGGATGAAACACATATATTTGGACTCGTATCAGAATGGGTGTTCTGAACTTGTGAGTTTTGTTGGAATTTGGGTGCGGGCCTGGGGTTGACTTTGCATAATTGATGCATGATATTAGTTTTATCATTTGGAATTATTTCCTATGGTTTTTATCGATAAAATTAAGTTATTTTGGCAAGATTCGATCCATCGGGAGGTTGATTCAAGCGGGAAGGACTTCTTAAAGTACTAATTTAGCTTGCCTGAGGTAAGTATATTACTTAAACTTTTTTGAGGCACTAGTTTCCTGAGTAATTTTTTATAGCTACGTGCTATGGGTGGAGCATATGTGTGGGATTGAGACCATGTGCGTGCACCGGGGTAATGTTTTTGCTCGGGGTAGTATATAGGTTATGTTATTCCTTGGATTGAATGCTAAGCTTCATGCTTTGATGATTCTTATATTTGTACCTATGTTGTGAATTATTTGAGCCATGTTTGAGGTCACATAGAGGTTAATCTCCCGATTGAGCTGATAATTTTTTCTCTTGTGACGTATTCACCTTATTTGAGCGATGATAGCACACTTTGCATATGCATACACCTTACCCTGTCATTTATACCAATCCATGAGTATGAAATTTGATGTTCATTAATCATGTACATGTATTCATATATATTTGCTTTGTGTATAAGGTTTGTACTGATAGCACGTGGCCACGCCGTGCGGTTGTGATATTTGAGCTTGTGACCATGCAAGGCGGATTGTAATATTAAGTATGTGACCACGTTGGGCGGATTGTGATATTGCGCTCATGAACACGGCGAGCAGATTGTGATATTGATCATGTGACCACATCGGGCAGATTATGATTACTTGCACGTGACTACGCCGTGCATCGTGTGGATATGGATCCATCCCCTAGGGTCACCTCTCATGTTTCTTCTTGACGCCGTAAACGCAGTTTGAGGAAAACTGGTTAGTGGATTTGTACGGTTATGGAAATTCTTAGGAAAAGATGGCAAATGTCTGATTTGGTTATCGCATTTCATCTTTACTTGCAGTTTCCTTGGTTGTTTACCTGAGTTGTTGCATATATTCTTTATATGCTTGATTGTAACTAAGCAATATACGTTAAGTTATTGTATGCACCAAGGTGGTTTTATCCGTGATTCATGACTTTATCATATTATTTTCTTGTACTTGGTGGATTTAATAAACTGTATAGGTGGTTAGAGAGTATCATTTATAATTCTTTCTTCTATTATCTCGTCGGCGTTATTTATGATACTTGATGAATACATGGGGTAGGTTGTACTCATACTAAACTCTACACTTAATTGTGCAAATCTAGGTGTCGGACCGAGCCACCAGTAGCTGAGACTTGTTGCAGAGATTGTCAGCAAGAGATGAGGTAGAGCTGCTCTCGACCGTAATCTTGGTGTCTCTTTTCATTTGTGCTGTTGTCATTCATCCAGACAATATTGTTATTTAGTATTCCAGACTTGTATTTCTGTTTTAGAGCTCATGACTCCATATTTACCAGTTCCAGGGGATTTATTATGTATCCACGCTATTAAGTTATGTGATGGCTTTAGAGTTGTATGAGTTTGTTACACCCCATGTTTTCGTACGTGAAAGTATGACATAAGTAAATTGATGAAAGCTCTAAAATGAGATGTTACATTTCGTATTTTCATACATTAAAGTTTCGTTGTAAGTTAATCGACGTAAGTTCGGGAATGATATTATTTTGGATTATAAGTATTATTCTATTTCAAACAAGTTCGTGAAGGTGGGAGGGTAAGCAAATCGAAGAAAATGAGTTTTGTTGAAGTTTGTCGTTTTGAGATAAAATACGGTCCGAGCTATAATACCCGGTATTTATGAACTAGTACCATACAAGGTACCACATGACCATGATAGTAAGGTGTATAAATTCTAGATCGTACCACATACAAGGTACCACATGACCTTGTATGGTACTAATCTCCTTCCTTACATACTCGGTACATTATTTATACTGACGTCCCTTTTGCCTGGGGACGCTGCATTTCATGCCCGCAGGTCCCGATAGACAGTTCGAGAGTCCTCCAAGTAGGCTATCAGCTCAGAGAAAGATGTTGGTGCGCTCCATTTTCTCCGGAGTTGCCTATTTGGTCAATATGATTTGGATATGAATTAGTTGGTATGGCGGGACCCTGTCCTGACCCTTATGACAATTATGTACTCTTAGAGGCTTGTAGACATATGCCATGTATGTAAAATACTGTATGGCCTTGTCGACCTATGTTTAGTGTACGAGTGATCATTTTGGTCTTATAGGACCGTATGTCTAATGTATAAGTTGGTACTCCATGTTTTATTCTAGTTATCCTATGGCAGCCTTTTGCGTCTCATTTACCTATTTTAGCATGATACGAAAAGATACAAAATGTTGGTACTCGGTTGAGTAAGGTACCAGGTGCCCATCGCGGCCCATCGATTTGGGTCATGACAGAAGTGGTATCAAAGCAGTTCTGTCCTAAGGAGTCTACAAGTCGTGTCTAGTAGAGTCTTGTTTATGGGTGTGTAGTGCATCACACTTATAAGCAGGAGGCTACAGGGCATTTAGGACTGCCACTCTTTCTTCTTACTATAGATCGTGTGGTAGAGCTCGGTCATAGAAATTCAAATTCCTAAATTCTATTTTATTCGTAATAAGACGATACCTACATCTAGAAAGACAGTTGGTAGTGGCTGTGGAAGAGTTGAGTCAGAGGAACTCGATTTTGCAAGATGCTCATGATGAGTAAATGTGAGGTCTTCAGCACATCATGTGTGTACTAAGACGTGTAAGCTTCTTGATAAGGAGCCTTAAGGCTAGAATATCTATCCTCCAAATCGGTGAAAAGCAATGAGAGATTCAAAAACTAGATACAAGTTTCAACAAGTAAAAGAAGCAAGGTGAAGAAGGGTACGAGACGCCCAATTAATGAAGAATATCAGTATTTACAATTCAAGCAGAGAAATATAAGCATTTTGAGTTACCTTCAACAGTGATATATGTATGTACAATTGGACACAACCATCTCAGTTATGCCCTATGGGAGCTAACAAATATGGTTTGAGAGAGGGACGGGATATCAAGATTTGGCTAGGGTTAGAGTAACCCAAAATGGTGAATGAATTGTTTGCATTAGTTGACATTTCTGAAGGATATTGCAAATGTGCTAATAGATCTCCTTGTGAGACACCCAGATGGTGCTCTCTAGAATAGTACAACTAGATATGAATACTAGAATGTTCAAAGATAGGAATTGGAGTCCTGAAGGGATAAATATTACCTTAGTATGGCTCCCGTCCTAGTAGAGAGAGAATGTTAGACAACCCGAAGAGAGAATGGGTGGAGCAAGGGGAGCTAAAAGCAAATAAATGTCTTGTTCGAGTTGTCAGAATAAAGTGATAGACATAAATATTAGAAGGGAAATAAGAAGAGAGATAATGAAGCATTATGAGTAAGATGTGATACATGGATGACAACGGTAGATCAAAAAGATAACAGTATTACAGAGTCTATAGTCAAGTGAATAAAAACACGAGAGGTGACAGGCCTTGAGACAACAAAAGAGTATAAGCCATAAAGTCATATCCTCATTTCGAGAAATAAGTTCGTGACTCCAACGTGACTACCAGAAGGAAAAGTTAGACCCTAGAGTAATAGAAATCAGTATGGGCTGGTGAACAAGATAAACTAAACATGAATTAGGGACTGAATGATTTGATGATGGTCGACATCATGAGAATTTCAGATTGCGTTCCGGCGATAATAGAATGGACAACAAAAGAATATTCATGAGAAATTCAGAGAAAGGTCATTCAGGAAGACGCTTCCCTAAAGCAAGCAATGTAAGAAAAGTTAAGCTTAAGGGACTGTATGTGCCAGTTATACAAAGTGTCACCCTCGCAAGTAAGGAAATTTGTTATCCTTGGTACAAAAGATTACTGCAATGCTAGTAAAGGTCATAGATGATGTGAGAAGACGCCAAAGATGAAGAGGTAAAACATCTATAGGTGGATCATCATAGCGCTAAATATTAGTACTCCCCTAAAGGGGGAATATGGAGTGATGTGACATTAAGTCAGAATTAAGTGGTTTTAGTAACTATGGAATGGTAGGAAGAATGCGATAAATGAGAAAGGAATGAAATTGCACTTATCCGAATCCTACAGATATGCTATGGTTCCATAATATTATGCAAGCACGGCGTCAAGGAGAGGAAGTAAGGGTTCCTGCTCGGGATGTTATGGATAAACAAGAAGCTAGTGTGAGACGTGAGTTAAGACAATGGAAATAACCCAAGAAAGATTACACAGAATATTGATATGAGAATGGACCAATGAGTAGTTAGTAGTTGATTTAGGAAGAGCCTAGTTATGGCTAGACAAGAGGATACTGACAAATCAATAGATAGTGCAAAATAAACATAGTGAACCCCAACATAGGGAATTCAGTCTCGCAGATATGACATTGTAATACTTGAGAAATATTCAGATAGGAGTTGGGGTAGTTAAAGATACCGTATGAGTGTTATGTAAGTAAAAGAGAGTCCTACTGGGAAGATAGTCAAAACTTCAGCTCAAAAGAAACTGTACGAGCACATGAGTGTGGAGGTAAGTAACTAAGGATAATTATAGGTGAGTAAGAACATCAAAAATTCTGTCGGGTAAACGATATAACAAGGTTGTAACTTTACAAGAGAAAGGTTGTAACTTTACAAGAGCCAGAAGGTCTCCCTAAGTACTACAACGAAAGACTAGCTGAGGAAATAAGGAAGAAGGCTTCAATCTAAAAACAGTGACCTAAAAAGGAAATGGTCATGTAACAACAGTCTCACAACAAAATTGTATGCACTCCATAAGAAAGTTCCACCCATTGTGGCTAATGAACGGGAAGAAGAAAAAAAAATTAGAAAGGGATATTCAAGATCATATGGGTTGTATGGAATTCTAATATGTGTGGGCACTAAGATAAGCCAAGTATTCATGTAATAAGTGGCAGAACGACCAGAGAAAGTAATTGCTTACATTTAAAAAAAGCTGAGAAGGAACGAAATGAATTATTCGATCAATGATCTAGAGTTAGTTACGGTATGAACCCGCTTAAGAGTTCAGAGTATTATCCATGCAACATATATGTTGACAATCATATAGCCGTAGAAGATTCCGGTATAAGTTAAAAGAAAGAATTGAGCCCAGGTCATAGACAAAGGATTGAATTGTTAGAAGATTGTATCATGGATATTCCATAGCGCCCATGAAAGGTTAAAGTAATAACTAGTACCAGAAGATGAATATCAGAAGATAGCTTAAATCTATATAAAGGTTGATTAGAGGAAAGGGGAAACTAAAGAATTGCATCAACTAAGTAAATCAGGAGTTTGATTATTAGACCTAGAAAATTATAGAAATTATGATTGAAAGCATAGTAGAATCACTCTTTATATCAAAGGTGTAAGAGAGATAGTACAACAACCATATTCTATAATAAATCAACAAGAAAGCTAGTTAGAAGAGTACCAACCTCATAAGAAGTCAGTATGAAGCTCCTATCGGATTGTGTATGCACCGGTGGTGCAAGTATTATAATATAACTTCAAGTTGTGGATGTGAATTATACCTATGTGGAAGGGAGGTCATGAAAGAAATAGAAAATGTGGTGTGAGATTTTAAGGTAAGTAAGGTAAAGGTGAACAACGTACGAGATACTCAGATGCAGAAGATTGTGAATAATCCGTAATTCAGATAGGGCTAGAAGCGTTGGGATTCAGTATCAAGTGTCACGCCCCAACCTCGGGGAGCGCGATCGGCGCTCAACCGAGTGAACCCGGTCGAGCAAGCCTGTTAGACATTTCCTACCCGACTCATTTATGATCAAAAGGAGACATGTTACCACTAGTTAAACAATGGGAAGATCATATATTAAAAATTACAAGTTCATTTTACCTTATTTTTGTTACACCATAGTTAAGTTCCCAAAAATACATACACTTTACAATTTAGTGGAACAAGGGTTCAAAATACACATATTCTGTTGACCTTTCTAATACTTATATACAACCCACATTGTGCCTACGGAGACTCTAAATGGATACAAAAGAGTATATCAAAAGTGCCGGCAACAAGGCCCCGGCTATACCTCAAATACAATATATAGGGAACAAAAAATGTACGGCCCCGACATGAAATGGGGCTCACCAAGACAGCAGAGAAGGGGATGCACCGCTAGCTGCGATCGACACTTTCTGCTATGAAACCACCTACATCCATTCAAATATGTAGCGCCCTGCTATGGAACCACCTACATCCATTCAAAGATGTAGCGCCTTCGGCAAAAAGGACGTTAGTACTGTCGAATAGTACTAGTATGTACCGCTAAATACCATCTCAATAGAATGAATAATAATTACAAGGGAAACACAATCAGGAGATCAGTAAGAGCTTCAAACAATACTAAAACATCAAGTGAGGGTTAAATAAGTTTTAAATCAAATTCCATCTCATTAAGTTGGTAATCTTAAGTGCCATGTGCCACAATCCACAATACCACTGTGTTCTTACACGGAGTCCGATCTCGACCCGATCGGCTAGGTCATCTCAATTGATACATCAACCATATCCACATGTTCAATCATCAATTCCAGCACAATTACCACCATGTGTGCGGCATGGCATTCGATCATGGCCTGATCGGCTAGGCCATCTCAATTGAGACATCATCCTTTCAATCAATCATCTCACTTTACGTTTCCTTCTCATCTTTCGATACATTGTCACGAGGGGCCTCATTTATTAAGTCATTCTTGGCTCTTGGCCGTATTTTACATTTTCAAGTTTCCCCTTTTTAAACATTCAATAACATTATCATTGACATCAATAAGACTTATCATGTAAGACATTAGTACACATAAGGGAAAGACTCAGAAAGATCCTAGCACATGGAGGTCTCTTATACAAATTGGCATAACAATCTTTATCTGGATTTTTGACATGATGTCTTAGCCTTTCTTAGCATATAATCCACATTTTTTCACATATCCTTGAAGGCAAGATGGCATGAAAACATTTAGTACAATTATCGAACACATATAATTTAACAGAACACATTTGGGATAGTCAATTCTAGTAGGAGCAGTTGGGTCTTACACCAATTTCACGAATATCAAGGTTTTGATTCTAAGGAGAAGGAGGTTTATCCATACATAACTCAATAGAGCTTTCCTTACGTTCTACAATAAATTCTGGAACCCTTAGAACCTTCAATCTATTTTAGGAATGTCACAAGTTGATTCAAGAATTAGAAGGATTATCAATACTTTAGCCCATTTGAGCACATTATCAAGCACTAGGTGTGCATTATGTTTTTAAGATCTTTAGTGAAAGATTCAATCAACCCATACCCCATGAGTTACCATTTTTAGCTTACATTTATCCTATGTTCCTTCACCACCCATGCATGCAAAACAAACAACCCTCAAGCCCATGAACTGTCTTGCTAATTACCCATTTTAGTAGAAATTTCGAAATTATGAGTTGGGGCATAGATTCTTACCTTTAAGGAGAAGGCTTAGTGAACTTCACTTGACAATCTTCGAGGTTTGCAATAATTGAGGAATAATTAGATGGAGATCATTCTCTCACTCTAGGACTCTTTCTCTCACTCTAAGCATAAGAAATATGGTCAAAATGAACCATAACATATGTTTTAATGACATGGAATCAGGTTTAAAATTTAGAAATTTGGAGCCCCGACACGGATCTGCGGTCGCATATGCGACCCTATAATGGCTATGCAGTACGCAAAATGACCGTAAAAGTGCCCCTCAGGGTCTTTAATTTTCTTCCCTGGTCTGCATCCAATATGTGGTTCGCAGACCTATTATGCGGTCGCATAATGCACCACCGAACCTCCATTCGCAAAAGCCCAAGGACGATTATGCGACCAATATGCGTCCCGCAAAATGGTTATGCGGTTGCATAATTGGACGCGAAACTGACCTCAAAATTGGCCAAATTGACTGCCTCACTCTGCAGCCAAAATGCAGTCCGCAGAGTGATTATTGTCACGCCCCAAAACCGAGGGACGAGACCGGCACCTAACTGGGTGAACCCGGTCAAGCAGACATGGATTGCCTTTCCTACCCAACGCGTTTCCCCCGTGTATACAATGCACGTTTTTCCATATGAAATAACAACTTAGGATTTAAGTGTGGTTTCACAAACTTAAGTTCATTTCTCTTTTAGCATTTCAACAGTTGATTCCCAAAAAGATACACAATACATACATAACTTTCCAATACGGACCACGATTCCGAATACGTGCAGTTACTACCCAAAATTCATATATACACCCACATCTTGTCTACAGACCCTCTATGAATACTAGGAGTTATACAATACTTGCCACCAATAAGGCCCCGACTATACCTTACAATACATAACAGATTCAAAAGAGATGGCATGAATTACACACGGACCCGGGAGAAAGTGGGGCTCACCAGGACTGCAGAAAGATGAAGAGGAGGCACCACTAACGGGGAACTGAGCTGCCTGCTATGGAACCACCTACATCCATATAAAAGATGTAGCGCCCCCAACAAAAAGGACATTAGTATCATTGAATAGTAGTAGTATGTATCAACAAACTTCACTCTATGTAAAATCAAACAATACACATATATGAGGCAGTTAAAGAAACCCAAACAAATATTGCACCGAGATACATATGATCACAAATGAGGTTTCCACAGTTTCTTATTTCAAGCATTTCCCCTGTTGCAGTGCGCAACCCGATCCCACCTCACACTCGCATTACACTCTTATTACTTTTGTTGTGGCATGCAACCCGATCCCACCTTACAATCATATCACACCCTTATTATTTCTATTGCAGCGTGCAACCCGATCCCACCTTACATTTCTGTTGCGGCGTGCAACCCGATCCCACCTTACAATCACATCACACCCTTATTACTTCTGTTGCGGCGTGCAACCCGATCCCACCTTACCATCATATTTCATAGAAAATAATAACAGCTCACAATTTAAATCACAAAACTTCATATCATCAAGAGTACAACTTCATAACACCCAAACAGTCATCTGTTCACAATAGTCTTTATGATCCATTAATTCAACCACAAAGATGCTCATTAACAAGAATATAAATTCATTACAACCCACAATCCATATGAAGTTAAGCCACAATAAACCTTGCCAATAGTGAGTCATATACGATATTTCCATGGTCATTTAGTTCAATTAGGTCAATTCAAAACTCCCTTTCATCACTTGTTACACAGCCCTTATCACTTAGTTACATTTACACATTGAGTTCATTACCATTGTTTCATATCAACATACTCAAGCATTTAACGAACCTTTCGCATGATAGAGTAATCACATAGAAGTTACCTTTCACAATTTCAATTATCACGATAGTCGGATAAGAAAATCAGAGAATAAAATCTCACACCTCAACACAACCGGGCAATCAATTCACATATACTCAGCAAGAAACTCATACCAAATGTTTGGACACAAACAAGGTGACTCTACGAAGATTAAAGTTATCCATATATACCTTGGTTGGGATTTTTCCTTAATTTCTACCACAATTCACCGGACTTTCTAGCACCCTCAATCTAGTTCACAATGTGGCATAATTTAACTTAGAATTAGAAACAATGATCATGTCTTGAACTCACTTGATCATTCTATCAAACACTAAGTGTTCTTTTAGATTAAATGGCCTCTTTTTAGTGAAAGATTACTCTAACCCATTTCCTTTTACTAGATTATGACTAGATGGTTACATGCATGCAAGACTCCTACCCTTATCTTCATGAATTCACCTAACCATGTTTCATTTTAACAAAATCTGAAAAATTTAGGTTGACGGGGTAGAAGCTTACCTCTTGTAGTGAAGAAAATGGTGACCTACTTGATCAATTCCAGGTCAGAGTAGTGTTGGAGGAACAATTTGGATGAAGTTGGACTCTCTCTCTAGAACCCACTCTCTCCTCTCTCTAATTTATCAGAAAATGAGCTTAACATGAAAGGGGGAGGTGTTTTAATGAACTGGGGGTCGGGTATGAATTAGAAATTTAACAGTCCCGAAGCAGAAATGCGGTCAGAATTCGGGCTAGAAGCGACGCATGCGCCCGCCGTCCGCTTGCCGACCCGCAGTAGGGGCCTTTGGCCCCCAAGGGCTCGCATTCCTGACCGCGGTCCGCATTCCTGTCTCATAGTTGGCCCTCAAATGGGCCAAAAAAATAAAAGTAGACTGCCCAGGTACGCGACCACTATGCGGTCTGCATACCTGTTATGCGATCTCATAGTGCGTCACATAACTCCCTCCGCAAAAGTCAAGTTGCAAGAATGCGACAACTATGCGGCCTGCATTCGTGAAATGCGATCGCATTATAGGTCGCATAGCTGTCCTCAAAATGGACAACAAACTACCTAGGTATGCGACCACTATGCTGTCCGCATACCTGATCTGCGATCGCATAGTGGGCTACAGACCTGCACAAATCTGGAAAATTTTATCTTTTAAGTCCTGGGGTACTTTTTACTCAAAAAGGGCCCGTTTTAAGAATTTCTACAGTTATAACAACACGGGGACCTATTTGGGCATTATTTTTATCCATGAAATTTTACGGGTCTTTACATTTTCCCCCACTTAAAATCATTCGTCCTCGAATGAGGATCGGGAAATTATTTGGTTTTGAAAACACAATATGCCAACCCCTAAATTTTCACTAACTCCGCTATTTTCTAAAAAGTTCGCCATAGTTTCTTCCGTAATTAGGCCTATCTACATGTCAGAGAGCCCCCAAAACACATGTTCCTAACCAATTCCACACATAACTAGTTATTTCATGACCTTGCACATAATTTGGTCACCTCAACAAGTCCCATATAATTCAATTACATGCCATATACACTCAAAACTAATCCTTACCACTCTACACTTCAATTAATCATTACCAATCTACACTTCAAATTAATCATTTAACCATCATGAGTTTCACATAATTTCATTTATTCCAAGGGGTTGCACATTACTCAAATAGTCATAACATACACAATTATGGCAAAACTTGAGAAGTTACAATAGTAGAGGAATTAGGGGAAAATCAGGTGCTTTTGCACCAAACTGAACGTAACATATAATTGCTTAGAGATGACAATTCGCACGATCACTACTAGACCTATTCAAACAAATAGGGGTATTTTTCTTTCATTTCATTTTCTGCTTCCCACGTGGTTTCCTCAAATTGATGACTTCGTCAGAACACTTTAACTGAAGCAATCTCCTTGTTCCTCAATCTACGGATTTGCCTATCAAGAATAGAAACCAGAACCTCTTCATACAATAATTCTTCATTAACCTCAATAGTCTCAACTGGCACGATAGCGGATGGATCTCCAACCACTTTCTTCAACATAGACACATGGAACACCGGGTGCATCAATGACATTTCAGGGGATAATTCTAGCCTATAAGCCACCTGTCCTATCCTTTGAGCAATCCGATACGGCCCGACATACCTAGGGCTCAATTTTCCTTTCTTCCCAAACCGCATTACTCCCTTCATGGGATACACCTTCAAGAATACCCAATCATCTATATGAAACTCCAAATCTCTACGATGAACGTCCGCATAGTATTTCTGATGACTCTGAGCAGTCTTCATCCTTTCTTGAATGACTTTAACTTTTTCCATAGCTTGGTGCATAAGATCTGGTCCTAGCAGTTCCGCCTCGCCAACATCGAACCATCCAATTGGAGACCTACACCTCCTTCTGTACAACGCCTCAAATGGGGCCATCTGAATACTAGCATGGAAACTGTTATTATAAGCAAATTATATAAGCGGCAAGTGATTGTCCCAGCTACCCTTGAAATCTAATACACAAGCCCGTAACATATCTTCAAGCGTCTGAATGGTCCGCTCTGCCTGCCCATCAGTCTGTGGATGGAATGCTATGCTGAGGTTTACCTGCGTACCCAAACCTTGCTGAAATTTATTCCAAAAGTTAGCTGTGAATTGGGCCCCTCGATCCGATATAATAGATACTGGAGTGCCATGGAGTCTGACTATTTCCTTGATATACAACTGAGCGTACTATTCCGCAGTATGGACTTGACTGGCAAGAAGTGAGCTGATTTCGTGAGCCGATCCACTATTACCCAAATAGAGTCGAACCTACGTGGAGTGCGAGGTAACCCCACCATAAAGTTCATATTGATCATCTCCCATTTCCATATTGGTATTTCCATGAGCTGTGCCAACCCAGCGGGCCTCTGATGCTCGACATTCACTTGCTGACAATTCGGACACCTAGCCACAAAGTCCACCACACCTCTCTTCATACCCTTCCACCAATAAATCTCTTTGAGATCATGATACATCTTCGTAGAACCTGGGTGTACTGAATACCTGGAATTGTGAGCCTCTGCCATTACCCTTTCCCGAAGATCATCCACGTCTGGAACACACAGCCTCCTTTGGCACCGCAAAACACTGTCATCATTGCCGTGTGAAAATGCTGTAGTCTTATGATTCAGATTTGCCTCTCTCAACTGTACCAATGCTGGATCTCTGAATTGCTTTTCCTTGATTTCCGTTACAAGTGAATATTCTGCTCCATTACACACCACGACATCCCCTTCGTCTGAGGTCGAAAAACAAACCCCTAGACTAGCCAACTGATAAACCTCTCGAGCCAAATGCCTCTGACCTGCTTCCAAATGGGCCAAGCTACCCATGGATTTCCGACTAAGAGCGTCGGCTACCACATTCGCCTTTCCCAGATGGTACAAAATATTCATATCATAATCCTTGAGCTACTCTAACCACCTCTGCTGCCTTAAGTTTAACTCCTTCTGCTTGAATAAGTATTGAAGACTCTTGTGGTTTGTGAACACGTCCACATGGACCCCATAAAGATAATGCCGCTAGATTTTTAATGCAAACACAACCGCCGCGAGCTCCAAATCATGCGTCAGATAATTCTTCTCGTGGTTCTTGAGCTGCCTAGAAGCATACGCTATAACTTTACCACATTGCATCAACACACACCCCAAACCAACCCTCGACGCATCACAATAAACCACAAATCCCTCTGAACCTTCTGGCAAGGTCAACAATGGTGCCGAAATCAATCTCGACTTTAATTCCTGAAAAATCTTTTCACATGCATCGGACCATTGAAACTTAACTGATTTCTGCGCCATCTTAGCCAATGGGGAGGCGAGGGTAGAGAATCCCTCCATGAACCTCCGATAATACCCAGCCAAACCCAAGAAACTGCGAATCTCTGTCGGGGTCGTTGGCCTAGGCCAATCCTTTACCGTTGCAATCTTTAGGGGTTCAACCCGAATCCGTTCCCTGGAAACAACATGGCCCAAAAAGGCGACTGATTCTAGCCAAAATTCATATTTTGAAAACTTTGCATACAACTGGCACTGATGACGAGTCTGCAGAACTGCGCTGAGGTGGGTAGCATGATCTTCCTGACTTCGCGAATAAACGAGGATGTCGTCAATGAAGACAATCACAAAGGAGTCAAGAAACATTTTGAAAACCCAATTCATAAGATCCATAAAAGCTGCTGGGGCGTTGGTTAGCCCAAAAGACATTACCCAAAATTCAAAGTTCCCATAACGAGTCCTGAAGGCAGTCTTAGGAATATCCTTCTCCCTGATTTTTAACTGGTGATACTCGGACCGCAAATCAATCTTTGAGAAGAACCTAGCACCTTGCAACTGATCGAACAAATCATCTATCCGAGGCAATGGATACTTATTCTTGATGGTGACCTTGTTGAACTGCCGATAATCAATACACATCCGAAGCGATCCGTCTTTCTTTTTGATAAAAAGAACTGGTGTGCCCCAAGGTGACACACTTGGCCGAATGAAACCTTTTTCTAATAGATCTTTCAATTGTTCCTTTAGCTCTCTCAATTTTGCTGGCGCCATTCGGTAAGGTGGAATAGATATTGGCTGCGTATCTGGCAATACATCAATCCCAAAATCGATCTCTTTATCTGGTGGAATCCCAGGAAGATCGTCCGGAAATACTTCAAGAAATTCATTCACAACAGGCACAGGTTCGGGAGCAGGCACCTCTAAAGTGGTGTCCGCAAGACGAACCAAATGATAGATGCACCCTTTCCTGATCATTTTTGAGGCCTTAAGGTAGGAAATGAGTCTACCTCTTGGCACAACATTATTTCGATAACTGATTCATTAGGAAACTCAAGCCTCATAATCCTGGTTCGGCAGTCGATTTTAGCAAAGCACAAATAGAGTCAATCCATCCCCATAATTACATCAAAATCTACCATTTCTAACTCAATAAGATTGTCCGTGGTATCCCGAACACGCACCGTGACAACACAGTTTCTATAGACTTGCACGATCGTAATGGAATCACCAATCGGAGTCGACACAGAGAACGGATCGTGAAGCTGTTCGGGTTCTATCCCAAAACTTGAAGAAATAAATGGAGTAACATATGAAAAAGCAGACCCGGGATCAATAAGAGCATAAACATCATGAGACTGAACAGTCAGAATACCTGTGACAACATCCGAAGAAGCCTCGGCGCTCTAGCGACCACTCAAAGCTTAAAACCGGCTGGGTCCCCCTTTACCCCGCGCTCTACCCCTAGCTGCTCCGCGCCCTGCTGGTGCTGGAGGGCGTGCTGAGGACGTAGCGGCAGATGAACTGGGGGGCTGAGCAGCACCCCTACTTGTGCCCTAAATGGGCGCACGACAATCTCGCTACACATGGCCCCTCACTCCACATCGATAGCATACTGGAATATCCAAGTAACAAGGCTCAGTATGAAATCTCCCACACTTAGGGCATGGGACCCTTCGCTGCTGCTGGAACCTCCCGCCTGAATGACCCGACTGATAGAACCACTTGCTACCTGAACCAGGTCCAAAACGACCTCCCTGCTGATAACTCTGCCCTGGTGGTGGCGCACTGGCTGAGGACTGAGCATATGACTGAGATGGCCCTGATGATCCTCTCCCAAGGGCTGATCTCACACCTTCAACTGAGCTCCCAGGGTTGCTCGCTAACTGAGCCCTACTACTGCTCTCTCTCTCCATCCTTATCTTCAATTTCCGAGCCTCTGTAGCTTGGGTGAATCCTACTATTTTCCCATAATACATATCCGAATGCAAGGCAGCTGTAGCAGCTTTATTAATAACCAAGGGACCAAGGCCCTGAATGAACCGACGAACTCTAGCCTCCATAGTAGACACCATGTGAACAACATATTTGGACAAGCGCACAAACTCCATATGATACTCCCACACACTCATTTTTCCCTGCTTGAGGGCCTCAAACTCTGTACCATGGGCTGTCATAATCTCGGCAGGCAAGAAATGATCCATGAAGGCATAAACAAACTCATCCCACTTTGCCGGAGGGCTCCCCTCCTCACGGGACCCCTCCCCCATCTCAAACCACGAATATGCCGCTCCCTTCAGACGATAGTGTAAAGACCCGTAAAATTTTCTCGTCTTAAAATAATGCCCGAATGAGTCCCCGAGTTGTTTTTATCGTGGAAAATTTTAAAAGGGACCTAAATTGAGTAAAAAGTACCCCGAGACTTAAAGAATAAAATTTTCCGGAAAGTAGTTATGCGACGCACTATGCGATTGCATAACATGTATGCGGACCACATAATAATCGCATACACGGGCAGATCACTGACCCATTTGAGGTCAACTATGCGGTCCAATATGCGATCGCATTTCAGTTCTGCGGACCGCATAGCTGTCGCATTGTTGCCTTTGGTTTTAGGAGGGAAGTTATGCGACGCATTATGCGATTGCATAACGTGTATGCGGACCGCACAATGGTCGCATACCTGGGCAGTGTGTTTCGAATTTTGGCCCATCTTGAGGGCCATTATGCGTGCGGTTCTGCAGACCGCATGTCAGGAATGCGATCGTATTCCTGACCGCATTCTTGTGTCGGGCTTCTATTTTTCTAATTTTAACACCCGACCCCAGTTCATTAAAAACACCCCTCCCCTTCATTTTTAACCATTTTTCCTGAGATATTAGAGAGAGGAAAAAGTGGGTTCTAGAGAGAGAAAGTCCCAACTTCATCAAATTGGTCTTCCTTCATCACTCAAGCTTGGAACTAATCAAGTAGAACACAAATTTCTTCACTCTAAGAGGTAAGCTTCCACCCAATTAACCCTAAATTTCCAGATTTTGTTAAAATGAAACATGGGTAGGATAGTTCATAAAGTCGGGGTTAAGAACCTTGCATGCATGTACCCAATCTACCATAATCTAGTTAAGGAAAATAGGTTGTGGTAATCTTTCACTAAACAAGGGTTATTTAATCTAAAAATAACACCTAGTGTTTGATAGAAAACTCAAATGAGTTCAAGACATGTTCATGATTCCTAATTCTAAGTTTTAATGTGCCGCATTATGAATTAGATTGAAGGTGCTAGAATGCCCGGTGATTTGAGATAGAAATTAAGGAAGAATCCCGATTCGAGGTACGTATGGCTAACTTTAACCTTCGTCTAATCCTCTTGTTGGGTCCAAGTATTTGGTATGTGTACCTTGTTTGGAAATATGTGAATTGATTATTCAGACGTGTTGAGGCGTGAGATTCTATTCCCTGATTTTCATGGTTGATTGTCATGCTACTGTGCTGTAAGAAGTTGTGAAAGGTGTTTCATGTGTAATGAACGAAAGATTGATAATGTGCTCAAATGTGGGAATGTGTAAAATAGTTGGAAGCCATACGTGGAAAGAAATAAAAAAAGTATTGTCAAACAATGTAACTGAATTGAGCGATTGTGGCAACACCGTGTTCATGAAATTACTACTTGATGAGAGTTATGGTTCCTTGAGACCAAATACATAAATCTTTGATATGAACTTGTATTCCTTGAAGTGATGATTCTTGTGATGTAATTATTTGTGGTTGTTGTTATGAAATATGATTGTCAGGTGGGATCGGGTTGCACGCCGCAACACAAAGTAATGAGCTTGATAAGGTGTGAGGCAATAAGGGTGGTCGAGGTAATAAGGGTGGCCGAGGTAATAAGGATGGAATGTGATCATTATCACTATCGAAATGAAAAATCTGGGGAACCCTTGAATATGGTGATGTTGAAAGGGAAAAAAAGGAGAGATTGTGAAACTTATTGATTTTGGCTGTTTCTTTCCACGTGCATTGATTGATTGGTTCTATTACTGTCTCTTAATTGTGTATTGTTTGATTGTACTTGGGATAAAGTTTGTTCATGCATACTAGTACTGTTCCACAGTACTAACGTCCTTTTTGCCGGGGGAGCTACATCTTTTATATGGATGTAGGTGGGTCCATAGCAGGTTGCTCGGCTCGCCGTTAGTGGTGCTTTCTCCTCATCCTTTCCCAGTTGTACTGGTGAGCCCCACTTCCTCTCGGGGCCATGTGTAGTTCATGCCATCTCCTTTTGAGTATATTATGTATTATAAGATATAGCTGGGGCCTTGTTGCCGGCAAGTATTGTATAAACTCCTAGTACTCTTAGAGGCTCCGTAGACACTATGTGGGTGTATATATATATATATATATATTTTGGGAAGTGGTTGTATTTGCTTGTAATCGGGGTCCATATTGGGAAGTGTTGTATCTATTATGTATATTTTGGAAATCTAGTATAATAATGTAAATCAGGTTCGCTTGACTGGGTTTATCCGGTTAGGCGCCGGTCTCGTCCCTTGATTTTGGGGCGTGACACATAGGAAGCCAACTCAACCCCCTCGGTCTCTGTAGCCCTAATAACTCGGAGGGACTTGCACATCCCGTCAATGAACTCCTGAGGGTCAGCCTCTGGGTCGGTGCCTGTGAACTCTGGAGGGGCTAACTACAGAAACTGGTTGACCCTGGATCCCGAAGAATCCCCTTTCTCGCTAGAGGATGCAGGGGCAGCATGTGATCTTTGTGCCTGGGAGGCCACTAACTGGGTCAACATCTGAATAGCTCCCCTGAGGTCCCCATCAGAAATATTGGGATCGGAAGCTGGGACTGAAGAAGGATCAGGAACATCAGCGGGAGGGACTGTAGCCCCCTCCGCTGGAGCAGGAATAGGAATATCCGGGCATGGGATGGAAGAGTCAGGCAGATTCAGGGTTGGGGAATCATTCTCACCCGCACCATAAGATAAAGAATCCACGGCCACTCCTGGGGTGGCATTGGCCTCTAGGCCGAGTCGAGCTCTCTTCTTGGGTGCCATTTACTGAAAATTGGAACAATGCACGAGTTAGAGATAGACAACCTCACCTTCCACCACATTGCACGATATAGAATAGCGATAAAAGGGTACTTTCCTAAATGTCCATGCAACCCCCTAAATATAGATGTGGTCGACAACACACTGATAAGAAAGGCTCTACTAGACACAACTCCGAGACATCCTAGGACACTTTTAAAACCTTAGGCTCTGATACCAAGTTTGTCACGCCCCAAAACTGAGGGACGAGACCGGCACCTAAACGGGTGAACCCGGTCAAGCGGACCTGGATTGCCTTTCCTACCCAACGCATTTCCCCCGTGTATACAATGCACCATGTTCCATATGAAATAACAACTTAGGGTTTAAGCGTGGGTTCACAAACTTAAGTTCATTTCTCTTTTAACATTTCAACAGTTGATTCCCAAAAAGATACACAATACATACATAACTTTCCAATACGGACCACGATTCCGAATATGTACATTTACTACCCAAAATACATATATACACCTATATCATGTCTATAGAGCCTCTACGAATACTAGGAGTTTATCCAATACTTGCCGGCAACAAGGCCCCGGCTATACCTTACAATTACATAACAGATTCAAAAGAGATGGCATGAGTTACACACGGCCCCGGGAGGAAGTGGGGCTCACCAGTACTGCTGAAAGATGAAGAGGAGGACCAGTAACGGCGAACTGAGCTAGCTGCTATGGAACCACCTACATCCATATAAAAGATGTAGCGCCCCCGGCAAAAGGTACGTTAGTACAATTGAATAGTACTAGTATGTATCAACAAACTTCACTCTATGTAAAATCAAACAATACACATATACGAGGCAGTTAACGAAACCCAAACAAATATTCCATAGAGAAAGAGGATCGCAAATGAGGTTTCCATAGTTTCTTATTTCAATCGTTTCCCCTGTTACGGCGCGCAACCCGATCCCACCTCACAATCACATTACACCCTTATTACTTCTGTTACGCGCGTGCAACCCGATCCCACCTTACAATCACATCACACCGTTATTACTTCCGTTGCAGCGTGCAACCCGATCCCACCTTACATTTTTATTGCGGCGTGCAACCCGATCCCACCTTACATTTCTGTTGCGGCGTGCAACCTGATCCCACCTTACAATCACATCACACCCTTATTACTTCTGTTGCGGCGTGCAACCCGATCCCACCTTACCATCATATTTCATAGCAAACAATAACAACCCACAATTTAAATCAAAGGGCTTTATATCATCAAGAGTACAACTTCATAACACCCAAACAATCATGTGTTCACAATAGTGTTTATCACCCATTAATTCAACCACAAAGATGCTCATCAACAAGAATATAAATTCATTACAACCAACAACCCATATGAAGTTAAGCCACAATAAACCTTGGCAACAATGAGTCATATACAATATTTCCATAGTCATTTAGTTCAATTAGGTCAATTCACGACTCCCTTTCATCACTTGTTACACATCCCTTATCACTTAGTTACATTTACACATTGAGTTCGTTACCATTCTTTCATACCAACATACTCAAGCATTTAACGAACCTTGCACATGATAGAGTAATCACGTAGAAGTTACCTTTCACAATTTCAATTATCCCGATAGTCGACTAAGAAAATCAGAGAATGAAATCTCACACCTCAACACAACCGGGCAATCAATTCATATATACTCAGCAAGAAACTCATATCGAATATTTGGACACCAACAAGGTGACTCTACGAAGATTAAATTTAGCCATACATACCTTGGTTTGGGATTTTTGCTTAATTTCTACCACAATTCACTGGACCTTCTAGCACCTTCAATGTACTTCACAATGTGGCATAACTTAACTTAGAATTAGAAACAATGATCATGTTTTGAACTCACTTGATCATTCTATCAAACACTAAGTGTTCTTTTAGATTAAATGGCCTCTTTTTAGTAAAAGATTACTCTAGCCCATTTCCTTTTACTAGATTATGATTAGCTGGTTACATGCATGCAAGGCTCCTACCCTTATCTTCATGATCTCACCTATCCATGTTTCATTTTAACAAAATCTGAAAATTTAGGTTGATGGGGGTAGAAGCTTACCTCATGTAGTGAAGAAAATGGTCTCCTACTTGATCAATTCCAGGTCTGAGTAATGTTGGAGGAACAATTTGGATGAAATCGAACTCTCTCTCTCTAGAATCCACTCTCTCCTCTCTCTAATTTATCAGAAAATGAGCTTAAAATGAAAGGGGGAGGTGTTTTAATGAACTGGGAATCGCGTATGAAATTAGAAATTTAATAGTCCCGAAGTAGAAATGCTGTCAGGAATGCGATCACATTTCTATTATGCGGTCCGCATTCCTGTAGCATAATTTGCCCTCAAATGGGCCAAAAAAGAAAAGTAGACTGCCCAGGTATGCGACCACTATGCGGTCCGCATACCTGTATGCGATCACATAACTCCCTCCGCAAAAGTCAAGGTGCAAGAATGCGACAACTATGCGGCCCGCATTCGTGAAATGCGATCGCATTCTAGGAGACATATCTGTCCTCAAAATGGACAGCAAACTGCCCAGGTATGCGACCACTATGCGGTCCCCATACCTGATCTGCGATTGCATAGTGGACCGCAGACCTGCGCAAATCTGGAAAATTTTATCTTTTAAGTCCTGGGGTACTTTTTACTTAAAAAAGGCCTGTTTTAAGAATTTCTAAAGTTATAACAACACGGGGACCTATTTGGGCATTAGTTTTAGCCGTGAAATTTTACGGGTCTTTACAATTATGCGGCCGCATAATGGGCCACAGAAACGCACTCTTTTGCGAAACATTTCCCTTTAACTCAATAGCGTACTATTCAATCCAAAAAGCGCCGTGAATAGTTTCTGCTATTCTAACACATAAATCTAACTTGGCACCACGAAATTTCGAGTTTTTAGGTAACAATTTTACGGGGCCTTACATCATCCCCACTTAAGATCATTCATCCTCAAATGAGGATTAAGGTCCACAATTAGCAACTTATGCATCTTGGTTTCATACCACACGCCAGCAGCCCCGAATTTAACTAATTCGCTAGATTTTCCTAAAGATTTTGCCAGAGTTTCCTTTGTAACTAAGCCTATCCACCTGTCAGAGAGCCCCAGAAATACAACTTACAATATACGCACAAGCCAGTGACGTAACAAAACTCACATCAATACCAACCGTGGCCTCATAATCAACATCCACGACTCAAAAGAACACCTTTGCATCAATTGAACAAGTGATACAAAGTTTTATAGGGAGTAACTTCATAGAAAATATTACATGGATATTCAAACAAATGAGCGTACTTATTTTTCATTTATTCCTCGGCTTCCCACGTAGCTTCTTCAAACTGCTGGTTTAACCATAGTACTTTCACGGAGGCGATTTCTTTGTTTCTCAACTTTCGGACTTGAGAAACTTTCGGACTTGAGAAAGTTTCTCAACTTTCGATTTCTTTGGACAGTTCTTCATTAACCTCAACGGTCCCATTTATAACAATAGTCAATAGATCCCCCACAACCTTTTTCAGCATATACACATGAAACACCTGGTGTACTAATGACATCTCAGGTGGTAGCTCAAGCTTGTATGCCACCTGGCCAATCCTTTCAATGATTCTGCATGGCCCGACATACCTCAGACTCAATTTCCCTTTCTTTATAAACCGCATAATACCCTTCATGGGGGACACCGTCAAGAATACCCAATCATCTTTTTTGAATTCCAAGTCTCTGCGACGAACATCCGAATAGGACTTCTGACGACTCTGAGCAGTTTTCAACCGCTCCTTTATGACCTTAACATTCTCCATAGCCTGATGCACAAGTTCTGACCCTATCAATTTAGCTTCCCCAACCTTGAACCACCCAATCAGTGATCTACATCTCCTACCATACAATGTCTCGAACGACGCCATCTGAATACTGGCATGGAAGCTGTTGTTATAAGCAAATTATATGAGCAGCAAATGATCATCTGAGCTACCCTTGAAGTCAAGAACGCAAGCACAAAACATGTCCTCAAGCATCTGAATAGTCCGCTCTGCTTTCCTGTCGGTCTGTGGATGGAAGGCTGTGCTAAGATTCAACTGAGTACCTAACCCTTGTTGAAATTTCCTCCAAAAATTGGCCGTGAACTGAGCCCCTCAATATGAGATGATTGAGAATGGAGTTCCATGGAGCCTGACTACTTCCTTGATATACAACTGAGCACACTGTTCCGATGTGTCAGTAGATTTAACTGGCAAGAAGTGTGCTGATTTCATGAGCCGATCCACGATGACCCAAATTGAGTCGACCTTGCGCGAAGTGCCGGTAACCCTACCAAAAAATTCATATTAATCATTTCCCACTTCCACATTAGGATTTCTATATTCTCAACCCACCTCTTCGATGCTCGACCTTCACTTGCTGGCACTTATGACATTTTGCCACTGTAAAGACCCATAAAATTTATCGTTTAAAATAATACCCGAATAAGTCCCCAAGTTGTTATAACTGTAGAAATTCTTAAAACAGACATATTTTTCAGTAAAAAGTAACCCGAAATTTGAAAGATGAATTTTCCAGAAATTTGGGCGTTATGCGACGCACTATGCGATCACATAACGTGTATGCAGACCGCATAATGGTCGCATACATGTGCAGAATCACTTCCCAATTTGAGGACAACTATGCAGTCCAAAATGCGATCGCATGTTGGTTCTGCGTACCGCATGGTTGTGGCATTTTTTCCCATTTATTTTAGTAAGGGAGGTTATGCGATGCACTATGCGATCGCATAACGTGCATGCGGACCGCATAGTGGTCGCATACCTGCACAATGTGTATTAAATATTGGCCCATCTTGAGTGCCATTCTGCGGACCGCATGTCAGTAATGCGATCGCATTCCTGACCACACTCTGGTGTCGGGCTTCTATTTTTCTAATTTTGAAACCCGACCCCAGTTCATTAAAACACCCCTCCCCTTCATTTTAAACTGATTTTTGAGCAAAATAGAGAGAAGGGAGAGAGGGTTCTTGAGAGGGAAAGTTCTTCTTCATCAAAAAAAAATTGATTCCTCAAAGTCGCTCAAGCCTGGAATGTATCGAGTTAGTGCTATCTTCTTCACTCAAAGAGGTAAGTCTTCACCTCATTTCCCCAAGTTCTCAGATTTTAATTAAGAATAAAACACATAGGATGGTTCTTGAAAATGGAGGTCGAGCCCATGAATGCATGTTTCTTAATTTAGTAAAAAAGGAAGAGGGTTGGGGTAAATTTCAAAAGGAAGGGGTGGTAATCTAATGAGGTCACCTAGCGTTCGATAAAATGCTTAAAAGAGTTCGAATTGTATGCATGATTTCCAATTCTGAGTTTAATATGTTTAATTGCGAACTACATTGGCAGTACTAGTCGGTTCGGTGATTTGTGAGTAAAAGTTAAAAAGGAATTCCGACCCCAGGTATGTATGGCTAACTTTAATCTTCGTAAAGTCACCTTGTTGGTGCCAGAACAGTCGCTACGTGTTAATTTTCTGAGTATGTGTAAATTGGGTGTTCTAAATATGTTGAGGCATGATGCCCTACTCTCTGACTGTCTAGCTGAAGTTCATGTATTTTGCTATTCGGAAATTGTGAAAAGGCGATTTACTTGTGAATGTTTTACCATGTGTAAGGTTGGTTAAGTACCTTAATATGCCGATATGAAAGATTGGTAACAAACCCAAGTATGTGAATATAACTAAGTGCTAAGAACTGTGAAATGATATGATAAACATGAGTTTGTGGTTGATTTAATCGTACTACACTGATTGTGGCAATGTCTCATTTGACTCGTCGTTTTGGGCAAGATCTGTTGTGACTTGAAATCGTATGGGTGGTTGGTTATATTGAGATTGTGTCCTTATGATGAAATTCTTTGTGATTGAATTGTGAATTGGAAATGTTGATATGAAATGTTATTGTCTGGTGAGATCGGGTTGCGCGCCGCAACACGAAGAAATAAGAGTTGGTGAGGTAATAAGGGTGGCCGAGGTAATAAGGGTGGCCAAGGTAATAAGGATGGAATGTGATCATATTGAAATGAAGAATCTAGTAAATTCTTGAATATGGTGTTGTTGGAAAGGAAAAAGGGGAAATCTGTGGAACTTGTGATTTTGATTGTTTCTGTTGCTGTGCAAGGCTTGCTGATTCTATTACTGTCTCTTATATGTGCATTGCTGATATTACTTAGAGTGAAGTTTGTTCATACATACTAGTACTATTCCACAGTACTAACATCCCTTTTGCCCGGGGCGCTACATTTTCTTATATGAATGTAGGTGGTTCTATGGCAGGTAATTCAATCCACCGTCAGTAGTGCCTCCTCTCCACTCCGCAGTTGAATTGGTGAGCCCCACTTCCTCTCGAGGTCATGTGTGGTTCATGTCACCTTCTTTTGGGTCTATTTTGTATTGTAAGGTATAGCCGGAGCCTTGTTTACGGCAAGTATTGTATAAAATCCTATCACTCGTAGAGGCTCTATAGACATCACGTGGGTATCTTACATATGTATTTTGGGTAGTGACAATCGTGGTCCACGTGGTAGAAGTATGCATGTTGTATGTATCTTGCAAGTATTTAGTACCATATGTTGTTAATGATAAGAGGTAGAAATGAATTTAACTTGGAGTTTTATGTTAAGTCTCAAATTGCTAATTCACATGAATAAGGTATATGGAAATCACGGGGTAATGCGTGGGATAGGTGAGGCAAATCCAGGTCCGCTTGATTGGGGCCACCCAGTTGAGTGCCGGTTGTGTCCCTCGATTTTTGGGCGTGACAAACTTGGTATCAGAGCCTAATGTTTTAAAGTGTCCTAGGATGTCTCGGAGCCGTGTCTAGTAGAGCCCTTCTTATCGGTATGTTGTCGACCACATGTATAATTAGGGGGCTACATGGACATTTAGGAAAGACCCTTTTCATTGTTATTCTATATCGTACGGTGAAGTGGAAAGTGAAAATATCCTTGTCTAACTCGTGCATTGTTCCGAAATTTTTAGTAATGGCACGAAAGAGGAGAGCTTGACTCAGCCTAGAGGCCAATGCCACCCCAAGTGTGGCAATGAATTATGTACCCGATGGTGCGGGTGAGAGCAAATCCCCGACCTTGAATCCACCTGCCCTTTCTGTTCCAGACCAGAGTGTTCCTATTCCTGCTGCGGCGGAGTGTGCTGCAACCCCTTCCGCTGATATTCCTGATCCTTCTTCGGTTTCAGCTTTCAGTCCTGGTGCTTTCGATGGGGACCTCAGGAGAGCTATTCATATGTTGACTCAGTTGATGGCCGCTCAGGCCCAAAGATCTCATGCTGCCCCTGCGTCCTCTAGCAGACAAGGAGATTCCGCCGGTTCCAGAGTCAACCAGTTTCTGCGGTTGGCCCCTCCAGAGTTCTCAGGTACTGATCCAGAGGCCGATCTGCAGGATTTTCTAGATGAGATGTACAAGATGCTTCGGGTTATGAAGGCTACAGAGACAGAGGGGGTTGAGTTAGCATCTTACAGGCTGAGGGGAGCAACATATTCATGGTTTGAGATGTGGGAGAATTCATGTGGAGAGGGAAGTCCTCCGGCGAGATGGACGAGTTCGTTGATGCTTTCATGGATCACTTCTTGCCTGCTGAGACTATGGAAGCCCGTGCTATGGAGTTTGAGGTCCTCAAGCAGGGTAATATGAGTGTGTGGGAGTAACACATGGAGTTCCCGAGGTTGTCCAAGTACGCTCCCCAGTTAGTATCCACTATGGATGCCAGAGTTTGACGGTTTGTTCAGGGCCTTAGTCCCTTGGTTGTGAATGAAGCTGCTACAGCTGCCTTGCACTCAAACATGAATTATGGTAAGATAGTGGGATTCGCCCAGGCCACAGAGGCTAGAAAATTGAAGATAAGGGCGTAGAGGGAGAGTAGTAGCAGGGCCCGATCAGCGGGCCACTCGGGGAGTTCAGTTGGAGGAGGGAGACCAGTTCAGGGGAGAGGACCATCAGGGCCATCCCAGTCTTGTGCTCAGTCCTCATCCAGTGCACCTCCATCAATGCACCGTTATCAGTAGAGCAGTCGCTGGGGACCAGGGTCAGACAGTAGGAGACCCCATCAGTCCGGTCGTCCAGGAGGGAGGTTCCAGCAGCAGAGGAGGGCTCCGTGCCCTAAGTGTGGGAGGTTCCATACCAAGCCTTGTTACCTAGATATCCCGGTATGCTACGGTGTGAGGTGAGAGGTCATATTCAGCAGGATTGTCGTGCGACCAGTCAGGGCACGAGTAGTGGTTTTGCTCAGCCATCCGATTCTTCAGTCGCCGCATCTTCAGTGCGTCCTCCAGCTCCAGCAGGGTGTGGTGTTGTTAGGGGTGGAGTACGAGGTAGAGGTGGACCCAGTCGCTTCTATGCTTTGAGTGGTCTCCAGAGTGCGGAGGCTTCTCCAGATGTTGTTACAGGTATTCTGACTGTTCAAGCACTTGGTGTTTATGCTCTTATTGATCCGGGGTCCTCTTTGTCATATGTTACCCCATTTATTGCTTCAAGTTTTGGGATGAACCCGAACAACTTCATGAGCCGTTCTCTATGTCGACTCCGGTTGGTGATTCTATTACAGCCGCGTGAGTCTATAGGAATTGTGTTGTTACGGTGTGTATTCGAGATACCACGGCCGATCTTATCGAGCTTGGGATGGTAGATTTTGATGTTATAATGGGAATGGATTGGCTTTACTCGTGCTTTTCTAAACTCGACTTCCGAACCAGAATTATGAGGCTAGAGTTTCCTAATGAGTCAGTTATTGAGTGGAAAAGGAATGGTGTGGTGCCAAAGGGTAGGTTTATTTCCTACCTTAAGGCCTCGAAGATGATTAGGGGTGTGTTTATCATTTGGTACGGGTTGCGGACACCACTTCAGAAGTGTCTGCCCCCCAGTCCGTCCCAGTTGTGAATGAGTTTTTTGAAGTATTTTTGGACGAGCTTGCAGGGATTCCGCCAGATAGAGAGATCGATTTCGAGATTGATGTATTGCCAGATACGCAACCAATATCTATTCCACTGTACAGAATGGCGCCAGCAGAGTTGAGGGAGTTAAAGGAGCAGTTGAAAGACTTATTAGAGAAGGGATTCGTTCGGCCGAGTGTGTCACCGTGGGGCACTCCGGTTCTTTTCGTCAGGAAGAAGGATGGGTCGCTTCAGATGTGTATTGATTATTGGCAGCTCAACAAAGTCGCTATCAAAAACAAGTATCCATTGCCTCGGATAGATGATTTGTTCGACCAATTACAAGGTGCGAGGTTTTTTAACAAAATTGATTTACGGTCTGGGTATCACTAGTTGAAGATCAGAGAGCAGGATATTCCTAAGACCGCCTTCAGAACTCGTTATGGCCATTTTGAATTTTTGGTGATGCCCTTTGGACTGACCAATGCTCCAGAGGATTTCATGGATCTTATGAATCGTGTTTTCAAACCGTTTCTTGACTCCTTCGTGATTGTTTTTGTTGATGACATCCTTGTCTACTCGCAGAGTCGGGAGGATCATGCTAATCACCTCAGGGCAGTTCTGCAGAATCTTCATCAACACCAATTGTGTGCCAAGTTTTCAAAATGTGAATTTTGGTTGGAATCAGTCGCATTTTGGGTCATGTTGTTTCCATATAAGGAATTAAGGTTGATCCCCAAAAGATCACAGTAGTGAAGGATTGGCTTAGACCAACGACCTCGATAGAGATTCACAGTTTATTGGGTCTAGCTGGGTATTATCGGAGGTTTGTGGAGGGATTCTCTACCCTCGCCTCCCCATTGACCTAATTGATGCAGAAAGCAATTAAGTTCCAATGGTCCGACGCTTGTGAGAAGAGTTTTCAGGAATTGAAATCAAGATTGACTTCGGCACCAATGTTGACTTTGCCAGAAGGCACGCAGGGATTTGTGATTTATTGCAATGCTTCAAGGGTTGGTTTGGGATGTCTGTTGATGCAACATGGGAAGGTTATAGCGTATTCTTCCAGGCAACTCAAGAATCACGAGAAGAATTATCCGACGTATGATTTAGAACTCGCGGCAGTTGTGTTTGCATTAAAAATCTGGCTGCATTATTTGTATGGGGTCCATGTGGACGTGTTCTCAGATCACAAGAGTCTCCAATATTTGTTTAAGAAGAAGGAGTTGAATTTAAGGCCGCGACGATGGTTAGAATTGCTTAAGGATTATGATATGAACATTTTGTACCATCTAGGGAAGGCGAATGTGGTGGCCGACGCTCTCAGTCGGAAGTCTATGGGTAGTTTGGCTCATTTGAAAGTGGATCAGAGGCCTTTAGCTCGATAGATTTATCAATTGGCCAGTTTGGGGGTCTGTCTCTCGACCTCAGACGAGGGAAATATTATGGTGCATAATGGAGCAGAATCATCCCTTGTAGCGGAAGTCAAGGAAAAGCAGTGTATGGATCCAACAGTGGCGCAATTGAAGGAGGCAGTTTTGAATAACAAGATTTCGGCATTTTCACTCGGTAGCGATGATGGTGTTTTACGGTGCCAGGGAAGGCTATGTGTTCCAGATGTGGATAATCTTCAGGAGAGGGTAATGGAGGAGGATCACAATTCCAGGTATTCCGTGTACCCATGATCTACGAAAATGTATCATGATCTCCGGGAAGTTTATTGGTGGAGCGGTACGAAGAGAGGTATGGTAGACTTTGTATCTAGATGTCCAAATTGTCAGCAGGTGAAGGCCGAGCATCAGAGGCCCGGTGGGTTGACGCACCTTATGGAAATACCGATGTGGAAATGGGAGATGATCAATATGGAACTTTGTGGTGGGGTTACCTCGCACTCCATGTAGGTTCGACTCAATTTGGGTGATAGTGGATCGACTCACGAAATCATCTCACTTCTTGCCAGTCAAGTCCACCGATACTGTAGAACAGTACACTCAGTTGTATATCAAGGAAATAGTCAGGCTTCACGGTACTCCAGTTTCTATTATCTCAGATCGAGGAGCCCAATTCACGACTAATTTTTGGAGGAAATTTCAGCAAGGTTTGGGTACTCAGATAAATCTCAGCACGACTTTCCATCCGCAGACTGATGGTCAGGCAGATCGGACTATTAAGACGCTTGAAGATATGTTACATGCTTGTGTGTTGGACTTCAAGGATAGTTGGGATGATCATTTACCGCTTATCGAATTTGCTTACAATAACAGCTTTCATGCTAGTATTCAGATGGCCCCATTTGAGGTATTGTACGGAACAAGGTGTAGATCTCCGATTGGGTGGTTCGAGGTTGGTGAAGCAGAATTGTTAGGACTAGACCTTGTGCACCAAGCTATGGAAAAGGTTAGAGTCATTCAGGAAAGGATGAAAACTGCTCAAAGTTGTCAGAAATCCTATGCGAACGTTCGTCGTATAGAATTGGAATTCCAAGTAGATGACTGGGTATTCTTGAAGGTGTCCCCCATGAAGGGAGTAATACGGTTTGGGAAGAAAGGGAAATTGAGCCCAAGGTATGTCGGGCCATATAGGATTGCTCAAAGTATAGGACAGGTGGCTTTTAGACTAGAATTTCCCCCTGAGATGTCATTAGTGCACCCAGTGTTCCATGTGTCTATGTTGAAGAAAGTGGTTGGATATCCATCATCCATCGTGCCGGTTGAGACTATTGAGGTTAATGAAGAATTATCGTATGAAGAGGTTCCGATTGCTATTCTTGATAGAAAAGTCCGTAGATTGAGGAACAAAGAAATTGCTTTAGTTAAAGTGTTGTGGCAAAGTCAGCACGTTCAGGAAGCCACATGGGAAGCGAAAAATGAAATGAAAGAAAAATATTCCCATTTATTTGAATAAGTCTAGTAGTGATCGTGCGAACTGTCATCTCTAAGAAAATTATATTTTATGTTCAGTTTTGTGCAAAAGCACCCCATTTTCCCCTAATTGCTCTACTATTGCGACTTCTCAAGTTGTGCCTTAATTCTGTATATTGTGACTAATTGAGTAATGTGCAACCCCGTGGAGTAAATGAAATTATGTGAAACTCATGTGATGGTTAAATGATTAATGGAAGAGTAGATCGTTAATGATTAATTGAAGTGTATATGACATGTTGAAGTAATTGAATTATATGGGATTTGTCGAGGTGACCAAATTATGTGCAAGGAGATGAAATAACTATTATGTGTGGAATTGGTTAAGAAACATGTGTTTCGAGGGCTCTCTGGCAGGTAGATAGGCCTAATTACAGAGGAAACTCTGGCGAATATTTCAGAAGATATCGGAGTTAGAAAAGAATTGGGGGTTGGCATATTGTGTTTTCAAAACCAAATGATTTTCCGATCCTCATTCGAGGACGAATGATTTTAATTGGGGGAGGATGTAAAGACCCCTAAAATTAATCATTTAAAATAATACCCGAATAAGTCCCCAAGTTTTTATAACTGTAGAAATTCTTAAAACGGACATATTTTCAGTAAACAGTACCCCGAAATTTGAAAAATGAATTTTCTAGAAATTTGGGCGTTATGCGACGCACTATGCGATTGCATAAGGTGTATGCGGATCGCATAATGGTCGCATACATGGGCAGAATCATTGCCCAATTTGAGGACAACTATGCGGTCCAAAATGCGATCACATGTTGGTTCTGCGGACCGCATGGTTGTCGCATTCTTGCCCATTGATTTTTGTAAGGGAGGTTATGCGACGCACTATGCAATCGCATAACGTGCATGAGGAACGCTTAGTGGTCGCATACCTGCACAATGCATTTTAAATGTTCGCCCATCTTGAGGGCCATTCTGCGGGCTGCATGTCAGGAATGCGATCGCAGTCCTGACCGCACTCCGGTGTCGGGCTCCTATTTTTCTAATTTTAAAACCCAACCCCCAGTTCATTAAAACACCCATCCCCTTCATTTTTAACTGATGGAGCAAAAATAGAGAGAAGGAAGAGAATGTTCTTGAGAGGGAAAGTTCCTCATAAAAAAAATTGATTCTTCAAAGTCGCTAAAGCCCGGAATCTATCAAGTTAGTGCTATATTTTTCACTCAAAGAGGTAAGTGTTCACCCCATTTTCCCCAAGTTCTCAAATTTTAATTAAGAATAAAACACATAGGATGGTTCTTGAAAATGGAGGTCGAACCTCTGAATGCATGTGAGTAAAACTTCTTAATCTAGTAAAAAGGGAAGAGGGTTGGGGTAAATTTCACAAGGAAGGGGTGGTAATTAAATGAGGTCACCTAGCGTTCCATAAAATGCTTAAAAGAGTTCGAATTGTATGCATGATTTTCAATTCCTAGTTGAATATGTTTAATTGCGAACTAGATTGGCGGTACTAGTCGGTTCGGTGATTTGTGAATAAAAGTTAAAAAGGAATTCCGATCCCAGGTATGTATGACTAACTTTAATCTTCGTAAAGTCACCTTGTTGGTGCTAGAACAGTCGCTACGTTTTAATTGTCTGAGTATGTATAATTGGGTGTTCTAATATGTTGAGGCATGATGCCCTACTCTCTGACTGTCTAGCTGAAATTCATGTATTTTGATATTCGGAAATTGTGAAAAGGCGATTTACTTGTGAATGTTTTACCATGTGTAAGGTTGGTTAAGTACCTAAATATGACGATATGAAAGATTGGTAACAAACCCAATTATGTGAATATGACTAAGTGCTAAGAGCAGTGAAATGATATGATAAATAGGAATTTGTGGTTGATTTAATCGTACTACACTAATTGTGGCAATGTCTCATTTGACTCGTCGTTTTGGGCAAGATCTGTTGTGACTTGAAATCGTATGGGTGGTTGGTTGTACTGAGATTGTGTCCTTATGATGAAATTCTTTGTGATTGAATTATGAATTGGAAATGTTGATATGAAATGTGATTATCTGGTGGGATCGGGTTGCGCGCTGCAACACGAAGAAATAAGGGTGGGTGAGGTAATAATGGTGGCCGAGGTAATAAGGGTGGAATGTGATCACGTTGAATGAAGAATCTATGAAATTCTTGAATATGGTGTTGTTAGAAAGGAAAAAGAGGAAATCTGTGGAACTTGTGATTTTGATTGTTTCTGTTGCTGTGCAATGCTTGCTGATTCTATTACTGTCTCTTATCTGTGCATTGCTGATCTTACTTAGAGTGAATTTTGTTCATACATACTAGTACTATTCCACAGTTCTAACGTCCCTTTTGCCGGGGGCATTACATTTTCTTATATGAATGTAGGTGGTTCTACGGCAGGTAATTCAGTCCACTGTCAGTAGTGCCTCCTCTCCACTCCGCAGTTGAATTGGTGAGCCCCACTTCTTCTTGGGGCCATGTGTGGTTCATGTCACCTTCTTTTGGGTCTATTTTGTATTGTAAGGTATAGCCGGAGCCTTGTTTCCGGAAAGTATTGTATAAATTCCTATCACTCGTAGAGGCTCCATAGACATAACTTGGGTATTGTACATATGTATTTTGGGTAGTGACAATCGTGGTCCACGTGGTAGAAGTATGTATGTTGTATGTATCTTGCAAGTATTTAGTACCATATGTTGTTAATGATAAGAGGTAGAAATGAATTTAACTTGGAGTTTTATGTAAGTCTCAAATTGCTAATTCACATGAATAAGGTATATGGAAATCACAGGGTAATGCGTGGGATAGGTGAGGCAAATCCAGATCCGCTTGACTGGGGCCACCCGGTTGAGCGCCGGTTGTGTCCCTCAATTTTGGGGCGTGACATCCACATAGTCCGCCACACCCTTCTTCATGCCATTCCACCAATAGAGTTCCTTGATATTATGATACATTTTCGTAGAACCTGGGTGCAAGGAATATCTAGAAGTGTGAGCTTCTGCCATGATTCTTTCTCGAAGACCATCTACATTCGGAACACATAGTCTCCCTTGTTACCGTAATGTACCATCACCCATGACAAGAGAAAAAGCTGTGGTCTTATGTTTATGAATTCCCTCATTTAGCTGAACCAACGCTGGATCATTGTATTTCTTCTCCTTGAATTCTGCCACAATCGATGATTTCTCCCTATTCTGCACCATTACTCCTCATTCATTAGAGTCCGCAAACAAAATTCTGGGTTTTTAGGTAAAACTTTTACGGGCCTTATAGATAGCGTCGTCGTCAGTGGTATATCTTTGAGCCCATGGTTTCTAGGTAACGAGAGGTCTAGTTAAGAGATTAAAAGAAGAGTTAGAGATGTGATGTCTCACTTGATGTTCCAAAATAATACAATGAAATCTATGGTGCAAGCAAGTTGAAGGAAGGTTGCAAGTAATATAAATAGATATGTGTAGGTCACAAGCTAAAGTATGGTATGCGACAAGGTTTTAGGAAGACAGAAGTAAGGTTAAGAAAAGGCAAGTTAGGAGGTGGCGAAAATGGATAAGTCCTCGGAATTAAGCCCATGAAAACAAGAGAGCTAATGGTCTCTCTAAGTTATAGAAAACTCAGTATAGCCTGAATGGACTCAAAGGAGTCTAAGACTAGTAGCATTTAGAAGAGGGCTCAAACAACGATCTATCTATAGATGTTTTACCTCTTCATCTTTGGCGTCTTGTCACATCACCGATGACCCTTACTCGCCTTGCGGGAATACTTTTGTACCAAGGATAACAAATTTCCCTACTCGCAAGGGTGACACTTAGTTTAACTGGCGCATACATTCCCTTAATCTTAACTTTGCTCACATTGCTTGCTTTAGGGAAGCTTCTTCCTGAATGACCTTTCTCTGAATTTCTCATGAATATTCTTTTGCTGTCCATTCTATTATCACCGGAACGCAATGTGAAATTCTAATGATGTCGACCATTATCAAATCACTCAGTCCCTAATTCATGTTTAGTTTATCTTGTTCACCAGTCCATACTGATTTCTATTACTCTGGGGTCTAACTTTTCCTTCTGGTAGTAGCGTTGGAGTCACGAACTTATTTCTCGAAATGAGGATATGACTTTATGGCCTATACTCTTTTGTTGTCTCAAGGCCTGTCACCTATCTTCTTTTCCTTCACTTGACACTGTCATCTTTTTGATCTACCGTTGTCATCCATGTATCACATCTTACTCATAATGCTTCATTATCTATCTTCTCATTTCCCTGCTAATATTTATGTCTATCACTTTATTTTGAAAACTCGAACAAGACATTCATTTGCTTTTAGCTCCCATTGATCCACCCATTTTCTCTTCGGGTTGCATAATATTCTCTCTCTACTAGGGACGGGAGCCATTCTAAGGTAATATTTATCCCTTCAGGATGCCAGTGCCTATCTTTGAACATTCTAGTATTCATATCTAGCTGGACTATTCTAGAGTGGACCATCTGGGTGTCTCACAAGGAGATCTATTAGCACATTTGCAATATCCTTCGGAAATGTAAACTAACGCAAACAATCCATTCACCATTTTGGGTTACTCTAACCCCAGCCGGATCCCGTCCCTCTCTCAAACCATATTTGTTAGTCCCATAGGGCATAATTGAGATGGGTGTGGCCAATTGTACATACATATATCATTGTTGAAGGTAACTCAAAATTCTTATATTTCTCTACTTGAATTGTAAATACTGATAATCTTCATTAACTGGGTGTCTCGTACCCTTCTTCACCTTTCTTCTTTTACTTGTATCTAGTTTCTGAATCTCTCATTGCTTTTTCACCATATTGGAGGATTGACATTCTAGCTTTAAGGCTCCTTATCAAGAATCTTACACGTCTTAGTACACACATGTCTGCTGAAGACCTCACATTTACTCATCATGAGCATATTGCAAAATCGAGTTCCTCTGACTCAAGTATTCCACAACCATATTCAATCTCTTACTAACTGTCTTTCTAGATGTAGGTATCATCTTATTACGAATAAAATAGAATTTAGGAATTTGAATTCCTACGACTGAGCTCTACCACACGATCTAGAGTAAGAAGAAAGATACAAAATACCACATGACCTTGTATGGTACTACTTTTCATTCCTTACATACTCGGTATATTATTTGTACTGACATCCCTTTTGCCTGGGGATGCTGCATTTCATGCCCACATGTCCCGATAGACAGGTCGAGAGTCCTCTAAGTAGGCTATCAGCTCAACGGAAGATGTTGGTGCGCTCCATTTCCTTCGGAGTTGCCTATTTGGTCAATATGATTTGGATATGTATTAGTTGGTATGGCGGGGCCCTGTCCCAACCCTTATGAAAATTATGTACTCTTAGGGGCTTGTAGACATATGTCATGTACGTAAAAGATTGTATGGCCTTGTCGGCCTATGTTTAGTGTACGAGTGATCATTTTGGTCTTATAGGCCCGTATGTCTTATGTATAAGTTGGTACTACAGGTTTTATTCTAGTTATCCTGCCTTAGACTTTCCATATCATTTACTTATGTTAGCATGATACGAAAAGATACAATATGTTGGTACTCGGTTGAGTAAGGTATCGGGTGCCTGTCGCGGCCCATCAGTTTGGGTCGTGAAATATTTTTGTCAATTCTATTATTATGATTCGTTATTGATATGTCCGATTGGTGGTTTGAGTCATGACATGCAGCTGTCGTGGATCCACTAGTAGCTCCTGTTAATGAGAAGGTTCATGATTATGTTGAGCCAGAGGTACCAGCTCAGGTTCCCTAGGGTTTATTTGTTTTTTCAGCTATTCAAGAAGCTTTGGTTCGTATGGTGGGGTTGTTCGAGAGATTGGCTCAGGGCATTTCCTACTATGCTAGCTACTTCCCAGGCAGGGGGCGGAGGGCAGACTCCAACTACCCGTACCCTAGAGCAGGTGGCCCATGGTTAACAGACTCTTGCAGTGATTCCGGTTGGAGGATTTTAGCCCATTGTTGCCTCTGTCCCGCCCCAAACTCGGGAAGCGCGACTGACGCTCAACCGAGGGAACCCAGTCAAGAAAGCATGTCAGATAGATTCTACCCAACTCCCCCATGGTGAAGAGAAGACATAATTTCATATTAAATAGTAGGGAGATCATGTATACAATACTAAATCATTTCATTAGTTACATCACCCTTAAGTCTCAAAATACATACATTCTTATTGTTTGAGTGGAACAAGTGATCAAACACAACATAACTTGTTTGACTTTTCTAGCACCCATGTACAACCCACATAGTGTTTACGGAGCCTTTAAAAGATACAAAAGAGTCTTATGATAGTGCCGGAAACAAGGCCCCGACTATACCTCAAAACATGATAATAATATGAACAAAATATACAATACATGACCACGGGATGAAGTGGGAGTCACCAAGTCTGCTGGGAAGAGGAGGTACCACTATTGCTGACTAACACTGCCTGCTAAGGAACCACCTGCATCTATTTAGAGATGCAGCGCCCTCGACAAAAGGGACGTTAGTACTGTCGAATAGTACTAGTATGTAAAACTAAACACCATCTCAATAGAATGAATAACAATACAAGGGGGGAAACAATCAAGAATTCAATAAGAGCTTCAAATAACACTAAAACATCAAGTTAAGGATCACATAGGTTTTCAAGTCAATTACCATGTTATTAGGTTGGGTGATCTTTAGTGCCGATATACCATAATTAACAATACCACTGTATTCTTACACGGAGTCTGATCACGACCCGATTGGCTAGGTTGTCTCATTTGAGACATCAACCATAACCACAATTTCATTATAATTTCCAGCACCGTCATCACCATGTACAACTTGGAGTCCGATCGCGACCCGATCGGCTAGGCCGTCTCACCCGAGACATTACCTTTTTTCAATCAATCATCTCACATCATATTTCTTTCACATCCTTCCAATTCATTGGCACTAGTGGCCACAATTATAAGTCATTCTTGGCACTTGGTCGTATTTCATAATTCCAGTTCCCTTTTCCACATTCAAACATCATTATCATTATCAACAACAATAAAGCTTCCAATTCAAGACATTAAATGCACATACGAGCAATTTGGGGGAATCTTAGGCATATAGAGGCTTTTCATTCATTTGGCATAACAACTTTTATTTCGATCTTGACTTGAAGTTTTAACATTTTTAACACGTATTCCATATTTTGAACACATTCTCAAGGATAAGATGACATGATGAAGCATTTACAATACATATTGAGCATATATCCTTCAACACAAGCACATTTGGAATAGCCAATTCTATTAAGATCAATTTGGGACCTACACCAATTACATGAATATCATGGGATTCGATTCTAAGAAGAAGGGGGTTTAGCCAACATACCTCAATTAGTCTTCCTTTAAACTTTAAAATGTTCCGGAATTCTTAGCACTTCGATCTATTTTAGAAATATAACAAGTTGGACCAAAATTAGGAAGATGATCATGATTCTACCTCGTTTGAGCACATTATCAAACACTAGGTGTGCATTAACGTTTTTAAGGCCCTTTTATGAAGATTCTATCATTCCTCAACCTATTCTCTACCATTTTTAGCTCACAACCTTCCCACATACTTTAAGAATACATGCATGCTAGATATCAACCCCCACACCCAATAATTGTCTTTCTAATTGTCTCCTTTTTAGTAGATTTTTGAAATTAAGAGCTAGGGCGTAGATTCTTACCTTTATGGTGAGGACTTTCTTGTTAATCTAAAAGGATTGAGCAATAATTGTTGGATAATAGGTAAAGGTTACTTCCCCGCTCTATGAACTCTTTCTCACTCTAAAAGTATCAGAAATATGCTAAAATGGACTATGGCATATGTTTTAACGAAATAGGGTCGGGTTTAAAAACCCCAAAAATGAAGCCCCAGGACAGAATCTGCGGTCGCATAGTGTTGTGCGGTCCGCGAAATGGCCGCAAAAAATGGGCTTCGAAACTGGGCGGCCTACTTCACTCTACGGTCGTTATGCAGCCAACAAACCTGTTCTGCGGTTGCATAATGTGCCGCAGAACCCCCCTCTGCAAAAATCTAAGGATGATTATGCGACCAATGTGCGGCCCATGAAACGGTTATGCAGTCGCAAAATTGGCCACGAAATTGACCTCTAAATTGGCCCAAAAAGCTGCTTCACTCTGTGACCATTCTGCGTCCTGCAGAGTGATTATGCGGCCGCATAAATGCCCATGTCTGCAAAATATTTTCCTTTAACTCCCTAGCACACTATTCAATCCAAACCGCGAAGAATTTCTGCTAGTATTAACACTTATGCGTACCCTGGCACCACAAATCCCCGGTTTTTTCTAGAAACAATTTTACGGGACCTTACATCCTCCCCCACTTAAGATCAATCTTCCTCCAATGAGGATCAAGGTTCACTATTAGAATCTTATGCAGCTCAGTTTTCATACCACACACCAGCAACCCCATATTTGACTAACTCCCTAAATTTTCAAAAACTTCGCCAGAGTTTCCTTTGTAACTGGGCCTATCCACCTGTCATAAAGCTCCAAAAACACATCCTAAAAACATATACACAATCCAATGACGTAATATAGCTCAAAAAAACACCAACCGTGGCCTCACACACAATATATTTAGGAAGGAGCAGCTTTACATTAACTAAACAAGTGATACAAAAATCCATAGGCGACAATTTTATAAAAAAGTTACATAACTTATACAAACAAGTAAGGATACTTCTTTTTCATCTCATTTTCGGCCTCCCAAGTAGCCTCTACAATCTGCTGGTTTTTCCACAACACCTTCACGGAGGAAATTTCTTTATTCCTCAACTTTCGGACTTGCCTATCAAGAATGGCAATTGGAATTTCTTCATATGATAGATCTTCATTAACCTCAATGGTTCAACCTACACAATAGCTGACGGATCTCCAATTACCTTCTTCAACATAGACGCATGGAATAGTGGGTTCACTAATGACATCTCGGGTGGTAGCTCAAGCTTGTTCGCCACCTGACCAATCCTCTGAATGATTTTGTACGGCCCGATATACCTCGAAATCAATTTCCCTTTTCTCCCAAGCCGCATTATACCCTTCATGGGGGAAACCTTCAAGAATATCCAATTCTGAACTCTAAGTCTCTGTGACGAACATTTCGGATAGGATTTTTGATGACTCTGAGCAGTTTTCAACCGCTCCTTAATGATCTTAACCTTATCCTAAGCCTGATGCATGAGGTCTGGACCTATTAACTCAGCTTCCCCAATTTTGAACCACCCAATGGGAGACCTACATCTCCTACCATATAATGCCTCAAATGGTGCCATTTGAATACTAGCATAAAAGCTGTTGTTATAAGCAAAATCTATGAGTGGAAAATGATCATCCCAGCTACCCTTGAAGTCTAGAACACAAGCACGCAACATGTCCTCAAGCGTCTGAATAGTTCGCTCTGCTTGCCCGTCGGTCTGTGGATGGAAGCTGTACTAATACTCACCTGAGTACCCAAACCTTGCTGAAATTTCTTCCAAAAATTGGCTGTGAACTGAGCCCCTTGATCGGAAATGATAGAAACTGGAGTGCCATGCAGCCTGACTATTTGCTTGATATACAACTGAGCATACTGTTCCGCTTTTTCGGTAGATTTAACTGGCGAGAAGTGTGTTGATTTTGTGAGTCGATCTGCGATCAACCAAATTTAGTCAAACTAGTGCGAAGTACGCGGTAATCCTACCAAAAAATCCATATTAATCATTTCCCACTTCTATCTAGGAATTTCTATTTTTTGTGCCAACTCACCAGGCCGTTGATGTTCGGCCTTTACTTGCTGACAATTTGGACATCTTGCCACAAAGTCTGCCACATTTTTTTTCATGTCATTCCACAAATAGACATCCTTGAGATCATGGTACAACTTTGTAGAACATGGGTGCACGGAATACCTAGAAGTGTGAGCCTTTGTCATGATTCTTTCTCTTAGACCATCTGCATTTAGAACACATAGCTGCCCTTGGTACCTTAGCGTACCATCGTCCATGCAAAGGGTAAAAGCCATAGTATTATGAATATGAATCCCCTCCTTCAGTTGTACCAACGATGGATCATCGTATTGCTTCTCTTTGACTTCCACGACAAGCAATGATTTATCCCTATTTTGCACAATTACCCCTCCTTCATTAGATCCGCAAGTTGAACTCCCAAGCTAGCTAACCGATGAACCTCCCTGGCCAATGGCCTTTGACATTCCTCCAAGTGAGCCAAACTACTATTAAAACCTATGCCTACCCCGACACCACAAATCCCCAATTTTCTTTAGAAAAGATTTTATGGGGCCTTACAGCCGCACAACCTGAGAAGAGGTTGATGAGCTGAAGAGACTAGATAAGTTCACGAAGTTGCATCCTCCTAACTTCAGTGGTACACCTTCAGAGGATTCCCATGGGTTTTTGGATCATTGTCATGAGATTCTATGCAATTTAGGATTGGCCGAGTCCAATGGAGTTGATTTCAGATGCAGGGTTTGACCATGAGGTGGTGGATGGTTTATTAGTTGGGAAGACCAGCAGGATCACCTCCTCTTACCTGGGGTCAGTCCTCCAGGGTCTTTTTGGAGAATTTGGTGCCCCACACTAGGAGAGAGGAGATGAGGAGGCAAATTGAGTACATTCATCAGGTTCTGATGTCAGTCACTGAGTATCAGATGAGGTTCACAGAGCTGTCATGTCATGATACTATTTTGATTCGTCCTAAGGAAGATAGATTGATGAACTGTCTTCACCATGGTATTCACATTGGTATGGCTAGAGAGGTAGAGACCAGGAATTGATTTCATCAGGTTGTGGAGATAACATGTCATATAGAGTGAATATGCATCGAGACTAGGGAGATGATGCAAGGTAGGGACAAGAGGTCCTGGCATTCAGGGAGTTTCACTGGTTCCTCATTTAGATGCGGAGGTCGATTTGGGGGAGGCCATTTTAGTAGGCCAATTTATCATGCACCGCCACCCAGTCGAGGAGCTTATGTGCAGTCTTCATTTAGTGCACTTCCAACAAAGACTTCTCATTGTGCTCCATCTATTCAGAGTTCATCGGTACCACATTCTTCTAGTATGTATTCTAGATCACGAGGTTCGAATCACGCCCCTAGTCATTTCTGGTCAGAGGTTGCTATGAGTATGGAGAGTTTGGCCATGTCAAGAAATACCGCCCCCATCGTCACAGAGGTTCAGGGCAGCAAGGAGGACAAACTATGATTCCTACGCCGGTTTCTACACTACCTGCTCAGCCAGCTCGGGGTAGAGGACATCTAAAACGTGGTTTCCCTAGATGAGGAGCTCAGTCCAGTGGAGATCAGACCAGATGCTATCCGTTCCCATGGAGGAACGAGGTTGTTGCTTCTGATGTAGTGATAATATATGTACCACAATGATGTTTCTTGTTGTTTGATCTTGATTCCACTTATTCATATGTGTCATCATACTCTTCTTTTTTGTCTAGATATGCCTCATGGTTCTCTTGATGTTCATGTGCATGTGTCTACACCTGTTGGGATTCTATTATGGTGTATCTAATTTATTTGTCATGTACGGTCAATATTTGTTGTTGTGAGACGAGGGTAAACTTCCTATTATTAAATATGGTGGATTTTGATATTATCATGGGTGTGGCTTGGTTATCTCCATACCATGTTATTCTTGTTTTTCACGCTAAGACCGTGACATTGGCAATGCTGGGGTTGCCAAGGTTGGAGTTGAAGGGTTTTATTAGTTGCACTCTAAGTAGAGTGATCTCATTTTTGAAGGCTCAATGGACGGTTGCGAAGGGATGTTTGGCATATTTAGCCTTCGTCGAATATGTTAGTTCTAACACTACTATTATCGGGTTAGTTCTAGTTGTGAGGGAGTTTCTTGATGTGTTTCCAATAGAGCTACCGGGCATTTCACCTGATAGGGATATTGATTTCGGCATTGATTTGGCACTAGGAAAACATCCTGTATGTATTCCTCTATATTGTATAGCTCCAGCGGAGTTGAATGAATTGAAGAATCAGTTGCAAGAGTTGGTGAATAAGGGGTTCATTAGGCCTAGTGTGTCGCCTTGGGGTGCACCGGTGTTGTTTGTTAAGTAGAAGGATGGTTCTATGAGAATATGTATCGACTATAGGTAGCTCAATAAGGTAACCATCAAGAACAAGTATGAATTGCCACACATTGATGATTATTTGATCAGCTTCAAGGAGACAGGGCGTTCTCGAAGATTGATCTGAGATCGGGGCATCACCAGTTGAAACGTAGAGCTTCAGACATCCCTAAGACTCCTTTCCAGACTTATTATGGGCATTATGAGTTTTTGGTATTCTCTTTTGGTTTGACTTATGCCTGGAAGCTTTCATGCATTTGATGAACAAAATGTTCTAGATGTATTTTTATTCTTTTGTCATAGGTTCATTGGTGATATATTGGTGTATTCCTGTAGTAGGGAGGAGCACGGGCCACGTTTGAAGATTGTGCTTTAGACGTTGAGGGAAAAGAAGTTGTATGCTAAGTTCTCCAAGTGCGAGATTTGGTTAGTCTCGGTGGCATTCTTGGGCTATGTGGTATATAATGATGGGATAAAGGTGGACCCGAAGAATATTGAGGCATTTTAGAGTTGGCCTAGACCTTCTACTGCTATAAAGATCAGGAGTTTTTTGGGTTTGGCTAGGTATTATCGTCGCTTCATAGAGGGTTTTGTCATCTATTGCATCCCTATTGACTAAGTTGACTCAGTATGGTGCTCTGTTCAGGTGGTTAGACGAGTGTTAGAAGATTTTTGAGAATCTCCAGACTGCTTTGATTACAACTTTAGTGTTGGTTTTGCCTTCAGGATCGGGTTCATATGCGGTTTACTATGATGCCTCATGGGCATTGGGTGTGCGTTGATGCAGGATGGTAGGGTGATTGACTACGCGTCATGCTAGTTGAAGCCCCATGAGAAGAACTACCTAGTGCATGATTTGGAGTTAGCATGTATTATACACGCACTCATGATTTGGAGGCATTACTTACATGGCGTGTCTTGTGAGCTGTATACGGATCATTAGAGTTTTGAGCATCTATTCAAGAAAAATGATTTGAACCTGAGGCAGCGGAGGTGGTTGGAGTTATTAAATGATTATGACATCACTATTCTTTATCATCCGGGGAAGGCTAATATGGTGGTTGATGCTTTGAGCAGAAAGGCAGAGAGTATGGGAAGTTTAGCATGCATTACAACTGTGGAGAGGCCTTTAGCTGTGGATGTTCTGGCTTTGGCCAACAGATTTGTGAGATTTTATATTTCGGAGCCCAACAGAGTCTTTGCTTGTGTTGCATCTCAATTATTCTTGTTTAAGTGCATTAAGGCTCATCAGTATGATGATCCCCATTTGCTTTTCCTTAAGGTCATGATGCAGTGAGGTGGTTCTAAAGAGGCGACTATTGGTGATGAGGTGTATTTAGGCTTCAAGGATGAATCTGTGTCCCCAATGTGGGATTTGAGCGATTTGATTCTTGATGAGGCTCAAAGCTCATGGTATTATATTCACCCAGGTGCTACGACGATCTATCATGATATGAAGCAACATTATTGCTGGAGGAGGATGAGAAAGACATTGTTGGGTATGTTGCTCGGTGTTTGAATTGTCAGGAGGTCAAGTATGAGCATCACAAACCTAGTGGTTTGCTTTAGAGGTTAGACATACTAGAGTGGGTGTGGGAGAGAATTACTATGGACTTTGTGGTAGGTTTTCCACGAACATTAAGGAGATTTGACACTGTTTGGGTCATTGTGCACAAAATGATAAAGTCTGTACATTTCATTCTAGTCATGACTTCCTAAACTTCGGAGCAGTTGGCTAAGATCTAAATCAGGGAGCTTGTCCGCTTAAAAGGTGTGCACGTTTCTATTTTCTTGATTTGTGGCACTCAGTTTAATTCACATTTCTAGAGAGCAGTTCAGTGTCAGCTAAGCACACAGGTTGAGTTGAGCACTGCATTTCACCCTCAGACGGATGGGCAGTTCGAGCGGACCATTCAGATTTTGAATCATATGTTGAAAGGCTGTGCCATATATTTCGGAGGCCAGTGGGATCCATTTCTTCTTTTAGCATATTTTGCATAAAACAACATCTATCAATCGAACATCTAGATGGCTCCATATGAGGAATTATATGGGAGGCGATGTCATTCTCCGGTTGGTTGGTTTGAGCTTGGGGAGGCTAGAATATTGGGCAAAAAATTTGGATCGTGATGCTATGGAGAAAGTGAAGTTGATTCAGGAGAAGCTTCATACGATGGAGTCTAGGCAGAAGAGTTATGTTGATAGGAAGGCTCATTATGTGGAATTCATGGTGGATGAGAGGGTTTTACTTAGAATGTTGCCTATGAAGGGAGTGATGAGGTTTGGGAAGAAGGGAAAGTAGATCCCTAGGTATATTGGTCCATTAAAGGTGTTGGATAGAGTTGGTTAGATGGCCTACAAAATTGCTTTGCCACGTACCTTGTCGCGTGTTCACCCGGTGTTTCATGTTTTCATGCTTCAAAAGTATTATAAGGGTATTACACTTGTTGTATTTCAGTTTAGTGCAGTTGGATGAGAATCTGGCTTATGAAGAAAAGCTGGTAGCCATTTTGGATAGGCAGGTCTGGAAATTGAGGTCTAAGGATGTTGCATTAGTGAAGCTTCAGTGGAGAGTTCAACTTGCCGAGGAAGTGACTTGGGAGGCCGAGAATGATATGCAAATCAAGTTTCCTCATTATTTTGATATCCCAAATATGATTCTAAACATGTTCGAGTATGAATATTTTATAAGGGAGAATGTAACGAGCCGGCTAGTCATTTTGTGTATTTGAGCCCAATTCCCCTATTTGATACTTCCACATGCTTGTTTTTTGTTTCTAGACTTTTGATGATGGTTGGTTTGGTTTTCGGAAGGCTTTGGAATGATTTGGAACACTTAGTTCCATGATTGAAAACTTAAACTATAAGAGTTGACCAACGGTTGACTCTTGTGTAAACGATCTCGAATCGGTGTTCTGATGGTTTCAATAGTTTTGTATGGTGATTTTGGACTTAGTGGTGCATCCGAATTTGGATTTGGACGTTCCTAGGATGTTTAGGCTCTAATTGTTGAAAGTTGGAAATATAAAAGTTTAGAAAGTTCTTAAGTTTGATCGTGGGTTAACTTGAGGCTATCGGTTCGGATTATAGTTTCGGGACTTGGAATAGGTCCTTATGTCATTTGGAACTTTTGTGCAAAGTTTGGATTTATCCCGGATTGGTTAGACTTGAATCAGACGCTTTGTTGTGAATGTTGAAGTTCTTGAACTTGAAGGAATACATTAAGTGTTTTGGACTTCGATTCTTGGTTATGGGTGTTATTTAAATGTTTTGAGCTGAGGAGCGAGTTCGTATGTGGTTTATATACTTGTTGGTATAATTAGACGGGGTCCCAGGTGGTTCGGATGAGTTTCAGACCACCTGGAGCATTTTGAAAGTTGCAAATGTTTGCTAATGTCAGGTCCTTCTTTGTGATAGCGGAGGTTGGATCACGATCGAGGAATGCATTTTGAGTTGGGCAGGATTTTTCTTCCTCGTGTTCGCGATGGTCGAGGCATTTTGACTTTTACGTTCATGATCGGGGCAACACGTCCGTGCTGCAGTGATGCAGACTTGGGATGGTCAGGTGCTTGGCCTTCGCGTTCGTGGGAAGGGGACCGCATTTGCAAAGGCATGTGGAGTTTGTGTATCGCGATCGTGGGCTGGGGGCCGCATTTTCAAAGGGTTAACTAGAGGATGTGGATTTTATTGCTTCGCCAACACGAAGTAGTGGCCGCGTTCGCGAATGGTATCACTGGGAAGTATTATAAGTGATGTTATTTCAGGACGTAGACCCACTATTTCATATTTCGAACCTTAGACTTGGAGATGGGAGTGTTTAGAAGAGGATTTTCACACAAGGCAAGAGGGTAAGTGATTTCTACTTGATTTGATATTTTATCTTGTTTCCCCATGGATTATTACACATAGTATGAGATGTTTGACTATGACTTTGAAGAGTGAAAATGGAGATTTGAATATGCCGAATCAAATTTGGATGAAACTTGTATATTTGGACTCGTATTCAAATGGGTAGTCGGGATTTGTGACTTTCATCGGGTTCTGAGGAGCGGGCTTGAGTTGACTTTTTGGTTGAGTTTGTACAATTTGATAAAGATCGGATCTTTATTGCTTGGAATCAATTCCTATACCTTTGTTGACGTTATTGAGTTGTTTTGGCTAACCCATTTGGAGGCCGATTCTAGAGGCAGGGCCTTTTTGGAGTATATATTCTCGCGCTTCGAGGTTAGTAACTTGCGTAGTCTTGACTTGAGGGTATTCTACAATTAGACGATGATGTTTGCTATATGTTGGGGGTGACGGACGTACGTGGTGTCAAACGTACATGCGCACACCATGGTTATTCATGATCCATGTAAACTTTAGGCTATTATGTACCTTATTTTCTATCATCCCTTCTTGTTACCGTACTTTCTCTACTTGTATGACTACTTTAGCTGTTATTTATGTTAGAAATTATGTCTAGGCTATGTGCTTATCCAATTGAGACATGATAAGGCTATTTTGCTATATTGAGCTATTTGCCTTGACTGTAGTGATATTTTTCAGTGATGATTATATCCACATGTTATATTACCATTTATGTATATTTCTTACATGCTATCTCACATGTTGTTAGTGTTCTTACTTGTGTGGCACAAGTTTGAGTTGATTTGTGGAACGTTGGTATAATTCATGCGGTATATTGATTTCTATTACTGTGAGATGTTGGAATATTGCGATTTGAGCGAATTAATGAGTGAATTAGGGCCATAGAGCAGTTTTGATATCAATAGCGAGGTGACACATATGCTAGGCCCCATATTGGTTCGAGTGGTATTGATAGCGAGCTGACGCATGCGCCATGCCATTCGGGCTGAGTTATAATGATTGTTGACTTTTGGTCCGATCAGTGCTTGGGCTTGGATTTGATCCTCCGAAATCAAGTGATAACGCATGTTACTTTGGGCTCTGTGAGTTCAGGCACTTGGTATGTGCTTAGTGAGGGGCTTTATGCTTGGCACCAGTACAATGATGAGAATAGTTCTTGGGCTCTATGAGTTCAGGCACTTGGTATGTGCTTAGTGAGGGGCTTTATGCTTGGCACCAGTACAGTGATGAGAATAGTTCTTACTTCATGATTTAACTATGAAGTCATTAATTTTTGAATGGATACTTGTCATGCAGGCATATCGTCATATCTTTCTCGTGCTAATTGATACTTTATATCTTGAAATTGATGCTTTAACTTATTATTTGGAAAGCATGCCTATTTTCCCGTTAATGTGATTAAGTTGAACTTGTTATTTTTGAGATGATTTTTATTTTCTACTATTATCATTATGTTGTTACTGTTATTTTCAGTTGTTGAAAAAGGGTAGCAGACTTTTCTAACCTTGTCACTATCTTCAATTATGAGGTTAGGCTTGCTACTTATAGAGTGCATGGGGCCAGTTTTACTCATACTACACTCTGCACTTTATGTGCAGAATCATGTGTTATTGATAGAGTTAATTTCTAGAGATCTGTATCCATACCCGTTGGAGATTTCAAGGTAGCTCTGTTTTTCCGTTCGCATGCCTTTGAGTCCCATTCCTTAATTTTGTTATTTATATTTATCTTCTTCAGACATAAATGTATCATTATTCAGACCATCGTACGTATTTTTTTTTACAGAGCTCATGTACTTGTTGACCCCAAGTTCTGGGATGGTATCTTAGTTGTATCGCTATTTTGTCTTCCTTCATGTATTGTTATTCAGATGTTTAGACTTTTAACACTGTGATCGAGGTTTACTTCTGAATGTTGACTGTTGACTTGCCTAGCAAACACCATCACAGCTCCGATGGGATTTTTGTCGTGATACTCAAGGTCTTAAACAACCGAACGAAATGCTAAATCTCAAAACAACCTGTCGGGTCATTACGAGAAAACTAAAATGCATTGATTACCTAATGTGTGTTACAGTAAAAGAGATTGAGATTCATAATTATTCAGTTGCTACATGTTTGGGCTATAACAATAGAGGCAATACTACACAATAGATTAAAAATATATCCACAATAGATAAATGAGAAAGAAGGTGATAGTGAAGCTATTAAAAATATCAAGTTTGGTACGATATTTAGGTTGAGGAAGACAATGTTTATAAGGACAAGGAAACAGCCGTTAGCGTGATGAAGAACTTAGCTGTGCACAAGAAGTTTCAGTTTAAGGTGAAGATATAAGGCCCCGTAAAATTTGGTCCGGGTTACGGACACCGATGCTGAGGCAACTACACTTGAGTCGGTGCCAGTTATGAATGAAGTTTTGGAAGTCTTTCCTGATTAGCTCCCTGGGATTCCACCAGACCGGGAGATTGATTTTGGGATTGATGTGATGCCAGTCATGCAGCCTATATCTATTCTACCTTACATAATGGCACCGACGGAATTGAAGGAACTAAAGGAACAATTGAAAGATTTGTTAGAGAAGGGCTTTATCCGGTAGTGTGTGTCACCTTGGGTGCACCGGTTCTCTTTGTAAGGAAGAAATATGGGTCACTAATGATGTGTATCGACTATCGGCAACTCAACAAGGTCACAATCAAGAATAAGTACCCGCTGCCACGGATAGACGACTTGTTTGACCAATTGCTGGGTGCTAAGTACTTCTCCAAAATCGAATTAAGATCCAGGTATCACAAGTTGAAGATCAGGGAGCAGGATTTTCCGAAAACAGTTGTGAGGACCCGGTATGGGCACTTTGAGTTTCTAGTGATGTCTTTTGGGATAAAAATCCCCCAATCATCTCAGGGCAGTTCTGTTGTATGTGAAGTTTTCGAAGAGTGAATTTTGGCTTGAATCTGTCACATTCTTGGGTCATGTCGTCTCCTTAGAAAGAATTAAGGTTGACCCTCCGAAGATTGCAGCGATGAAGAATTGGCCTAGAGCTACAACTCCAATAGAGATTCACAGTTTCTTGGTCTTAGTTGGGTATTACAAGAAATTTATGAAGGGGTTATATACTCTCGCCTCTCTGTTGACTAAATTGACGCAGAAGGCAGTTAAGTTCCAATGATTAGATGCTTGTGAAAAGAGCTTCTAAGAGTTGAAATCAAGATTGACTACGACACCGGTGTTGACCCTACCAGTGGGTACATATGGGTTTGTGGTTTATTTGTGATACTTCAAGGATCGGACTTGGGTGTGTATTAATGAAACATGGAAAGGTGATAGCTTATGCTTCTAGGTAACTTAAGAATCATGAGAAGAACTATCCAACACATGACTTAGATCTTGCGGCGGTGGTATTTGCATTGAAGATTTGACATTATTATTTGTACGGGGTCCATGTTGATATATTCACGGACCATAAGAGCCTTCAATATATTTTCAAACAGAAGGAATTGAATTCGTGGCAGAGAAGATGGCTTGAGTTACTTAAGTACTATGACATCGATATCCTATATCTTCTGGGGAAGGCTAACGTTGTGGAAGATGCTCTTAGCCGGCAACCTATGGGTAGTTTGGCTCACTTGGAGGCATATCAAAGGTTGTTGGCCAAGGAGGGATAGTTTGGCTCACTTGGGAGTTTGCCTTGAAGACTCCAGTGAAGGAAGAGTGATTGTGCAAAATAGGGCTGGATCATTGCTGTTTGTGCAGGTCAAAGAGAAGTAATACAACGATCCATTGTTGGTACAGTTGAAGGAAGGGATTCATAAACATAAGACCATGACTTTTTATCTTGGCATGGATGATGGTACACTAAGGTACGAGGGCGATTATGTGTTCCAAATGTAGATTATCTCTGGGAATGAATCATGATCGAGACTCACAATTCTAGGTATTCCGTGCACCCGAGCTCTACAAAAATGTGCCATGACCTTAAGGAAGTCTACTGGTGGAATGATATGAAGAGGAATGTAGCGGACTTTTTGGCAAGATGTCCAAATTTTCAGTAAGTGAAGGCCGAACACCAAAGGCTCGGTGGGTTGGCACAAAACATAGAAATTCCAATGTGGAAGTTGGAGATGATCAATAGGACTTTGTGGTAGGATTACCTCGCACTCCTCGTAGGTTCGAATCGATTTGGGTGATTGTGGATCGACCCACAAAATCAGCTCACTTTTTACCTGTTAAGGCTACCGACATAGTAGAACAATATGCTAATTTGTATATCAAGGAAATAGTTAGGTTGCATGGAACTCCAGTTTCTATAATCTCAGATCGAGGGGCACAGTTTCACGTCTAACTTTTAGAAGAAATTTCAGCAAGGGAGTACTCAGATGAATCGTAGTATGGCCTTCCATCCACAGACTGACGGGCAGGCTGAGGGGACTATTCAGATGCTTGACGATATGTTGCACGCTTGTGTTATGGACTTCAAGAGTAGCGGGGACGATCATTTGCTGCTCATAGAATTTTCCTACAACAACAGTTATCATGCTAGCATTCATATGGCACCATTCAAGGCTGTATATGGTAAGAGATGTTGATCTCCCATTGGATGGTTCGAGATTAGGGAAGCAGAGTTGATACGTCCAGACCTCGTGCATCAGGCTATGGAAAAGGTTAAGATCATTACAGAATAGTCGAAAAATGCTCACAGCCGTCAGAAGTCCTATTCAGATGTGCATCATAGGGGTTTGGAGTTCAAAGAGGATGATTGGGTATTATTGAATGTTTCCCCCTATGAAAAGTATAATGCAGTTTGGTAAGAAAGGGAAGTTGAGTCCGAGGTATGTCCGACAGTACATAATTATTCAAAGGATTGGTCAGGTGGTTACAAACTTGAACTGCCTCCAGAGATGCTTTAGTACACCCGGTGTTCTGTGTATCCATGTTGAAGAAGGTGGTTGGAGACCCGTCGCTTATTATTCCAGTTGAGACTATTGAGGTTAATGAGGAATCAAATTCTGAAGAAATGCTAGTTTCCATTCTAAATAGGCAAGTTCATACGCTGAGAAATAAAAAAAATTGCCTCCGTGAAAGTGCTATGGCAAAACCAACAGGTCGAGGAGGCCACCTGGGAGGCCGAGGAAGAAATGAAGAAGAAGTACCCTCATTTGTTTGAATAACTATGAATTTTGAAGTTGTTTTCTATGAAAATGTTAAGAGTTTACCTTCGATGAATTATGTTTCACTTGTACAATTTATGTTGAGGGCGTTCCTTTTTGGTAATATATTGCTCATCAGACCGCGGTTGGTGTTGTTTTCATGTTATGTTGCGTCATTGGATTATGTATATGTTGTTAGGTTTGGTTTCTAGGGTTCTCTAACGAGTGGATAGGCCCAGTTATAGGGGAAACTCTACCGAATTTTCTGGAGATTTAGGGAGTTAGTCAAAATTGGGAATTGCTCGTGTATGAAGTACTAGTCGAGCCACATTGGGTGCTAATGGCAGATTTGGACCCTCATTTGAGGACGAATGATCTCAAGAGAGGGAGGATGTAAGGCACCGTAAAATTTCATCTAGAACCAGGGGTTTTGGGGTGCCGAGGTAGAGTAATGTGAATGAGGGTTGTAAGTGAGCCACGTTACGGACTTTTTGGGTTAAACAGTATTTCAGGGAGTTGAGAGAATCATTTTGCAGACGATGAAATTTCTGAAGTTATGCCACCACAGAACCACTTTGTGGGACGCAGATCGACCGCAGGGTGAAGCAAAACATGAGCTAATTTTGAGGACCATTATTCGACCGCATAACCCGTAGGCCGCACAATCCATCGCAGATCCAGCATGAGAAAACTTCAGAAGAAGGTTCTACTGTCCATTATGTGACAGCAGATCGGCCGCAGACCTGTCCAGCCCTACCCAATTTTTGGGACCCTTTCTGCAATCCTCTTTTTGGTACGCATACCTATTTTCCGGTCCGGTCTGCGACCGCAGACCGGACTTTGTAGAGTTTAAGTTTTGGAAAATTTCACTCGATCCCATTTTTATAAAAACAACTTGCGGTTTATTTTGGATGGTCTTAACTGATAATTTAGAGAGAGGAAAATGGTCTAGAGTGAGAGGGGGTATTCCCAATCTAATTATTCATCAATTGTTGCTCAAGACTTGGAGAATTCACAAGGAAAACTCATAATATATTCATCCAAGAGGTAAGGTTCCATACCCTAGGCTTCAGTTTCGAGTTTGGGGGTAGAAGATAGGGAATGTGATTCTTAGGTATATGGGTGTTAACTATGCATGCATGTACTAACAAAGTGGGGGGAAGGTTGTTGAAATCAAAAAGGTAGATGAAGGAATCCACCACGGGAGGACCTTGAAAACATAATTCCCACCTAGTGTTTGATAACATGATCTAATGAGCCGCAAACCGCGAATGTCTTCCTAATTTTGTTCCAATTTTGTTATGTTTCTAAATAGATTGAGGTTGCTAGAATTCTCGGAACATTGTAGTACTCAAGGGAGCTCAAAGTAAGGTATGTTGGCTAAAATCCTCTTGTAGAATCGAATCCATGATGTCCTCGTAAGTTGTAGTTATGATTGGGTCAAGCTCTTAGATCTCATGTTGCAAGTTGTTTCCTATAAACTTAACTACTCCGAATAAACTCTTTGTCAAAGGTTATATGTTCAAAATGTATTCCGGATGCTCATATCATATTGCGTTATCCTTCAAGATTGTTTTCAAAAGTGACCATGTTTCGAAATATTATGAATTCAATTATGTCTCAAATGCTAGTTATTATTCCAAATTGTGGAAGAAAACTCAATGTGTCCAAGACTCTTATATGATCATATGTGTACGAAAAGTCGTGATTAGAGATGCTTTGCTGTTGATAATCTATGATGATGTTTGAAAGAAAAACGGGTGAACATGAAATATGAAATACGACCGACGTGCCAAAAATAACATTACATTTGTGGCCACTAGTGCCAATGTGTTACACCACATGTTTTCGTAGATGAAAGTACGTCATTAAAATGATATAAGCTTGGGAATGAGATTATTTTGGGATTTTAAGTATCATGCTATTTCAAACAAGTGATGAGTAAATTTGTGAAGGTGAGAGGGTAAAAATCGAAGAAAATGAATTTCGTTGAAGTTTGACATTTTGGGATAAAATATGGCCCGAACAAAATACCCGATATTTATGGACTAGTACCATACAAGGTACCATATGGATATTACACTAAGGTGTATAAGGTGTATTAAAAGTGAGTAATATTTTATGTAATCTGAGATTCTTAATTATGCAGGTAATTGATTAATTAATTGGGTAATGGGATTAAGGAGTCTAACGTGGCAGCACCCCTTTAAAGCCCATGAATGACTCTTTAAGTCATTAAATTATGTGGCAAAGGTGGAAGTGTGGGAGATGACATCTATGCAATATTTGGAAAAGTTACAAATGGAGATAAAACATTAAGAAAGATTGATCAATTACCTACAAAACGTGACGGGATCTTGTAATGCCAAACTGAATGCATCAATTCAATCAATATATGATTTTGATCAAATTCAAAGGAAAGTTTCAGCAGCTCATTCAAAAAAACGTGATTTTGCCACAAAAAAATCATACGAGACTACGTAATGTTATAGCAACGGGATTTTACGTTTTTAAGAGAGTATGGTGCAATCTTTCTCAAAGAATATCATACGAATTTTTTCCCCTGCTGCAATCCGTCGTTACATGTTGTCGCAATCAACGGGTGCTAGAGAGGTTGTCAAGAGAATCGACCCAGGTATATTTTTCCTTCCTTTCCAGTTAAGAGAGCAGAGAGTCTATATATATATAGTATTACAATATTTTCATTACTACGAGCTATAATCGATGGGTAGGCCCCTATTGGGCAACCTATGATTAGATGGTAAGTTATATACCGAGCATACTATGGCCGAGCGCCTATGAGAGAGCCCAGTTGGTCGAGATACAGAGCCTAGTATGGCCGAGCGCCTATGGGCGAGCCTACTACGACAGAGCAGTTATATATATATATATATATATATATATATATATATATATATATATATANACAACTTGAAATTATTATATTATCAGTTCAATTTCAGCTTTCAGTATATTGCCTTACATACTTGGTACATTATTTCGTACTGACGTCCCTTTTCTGGGGGTGCTGCATTTCATGCATGCAGGTTCAGACAGAAAGACAGGTAGGCCTCCTCATTAAGTGTTGCTCGAGTTCAGCTTGATCGGTAATCTCCATGCCTTTCGGAGTTGCCGGGTCTAGAACCTTATGTATATATTGTATATATATTATACATGTTATGAGTAGGTCGGAAAGTTGTTCCGATCACAGTATATCCATCAGTAGAGGCTTGTAGACATATCCTGTCAGTTAGTGCAATATGTTGGGCTCTTAGGCATTGTATGTATATTTAGTTGGTTTGTCAGCTGAAATAATTATGACGGCCTTGTCGGCCCAGCTTTATATTGATACTTAGTCAACATTCCTAGTTCTCTTGCAACGTGGCCCATGGACAAAGTATGACATCACATGTTTAGAGTCCCTTAGTCGCAAGTTGGTATGCAAGGATAGGTGAGGCTCCAGGTGCCGGTCTCGCTCCCATGTTCGGAGCGTGATAAAAGTGGTAAAAGAGCAGTTATGTCCTAGGGAGTCTACAATCCGTGTCTAATAGAGTCTTGTTTATGGGTGTGTCGTGCACCACACCTATAAGTAGGAGGCTACATGGCATTTAGGACTGTCACTCTTTCTTCTTACTCCAGATCGTGTGGTAGAGCTCAGTTGTAAGAACTCAATTTCCTAAATTCTATCATATTCGTAATATAATGATGCTTACATCCAGAAAGACGGTTAGTAAGAGATATAGCTGTGGAAGAGTTGAGTCAGAGGAACTCAATTTTTGCATCATGCTTATGATGGATAAATATGAGGTATTCAGCAGATCATGTGTATACTAAGACGTGTAAGCCTCTTGATAAGGAACCTTAAGGCAAGAATATTTATCCACCTTTATGGTGAATGACAATGAGAGATTTAGAAGGTAAATACAAGTTTCAAGAAGTAAAAGAAGCAAGACGAAGAAGGGTACGAGGTACCCAGTTAATAAAGATTATCATTATTTACCATTTAGGAAGGGAGATGTAAGCATTTTGAGTTACCTTCAACAACGAGAAATGTATGTACAATCGGCCATGACGATCTCAGTTATGACTTATGGGAGCTAACATATATAGTTTAAGAAAAAGACGAGTTATCAGGATCCGACCGGGGATAGAGTAACCCAAAATAGTGGATAGATTGCTAGAGTTAGTTGACATTTCTGAAGAATATTACAATTAGATATGAATACTAGCATGATAAAACAAAATCTGAAGATAGGCACTGAAAGCCTGGAAGGGATAATATTATCTTACTTTGACTCTCGTCCCTAGTAGAGCAAGGACGTTGAGCAACCCGAAGAGCCGATGGATGAAGCAATGAGAGCTAAAAGCGAATGAATGTCTTGTTGAAGTTTTCACAAGGAAGGGATATGCGGGAATATTAGCAAAGTAATGAGAAGAGAGATAAGGAAGAATTGTGAGTGAGATGTGATACATGGACGACAAAAGTAGATAAAAAAGATGACGGTATTACCGAATCCATAGTCAGGTGAAGGAAGAGACGAGAGGTGATAGCCCTTAAGACAACAAAAGGGTATAGGCCATAAAGTCATATCCTCATTTCAAGGAATAAGTTCGTGACTCTAACGTGATGGCCGAAAGGAAAAGTTAGACCCCAGAATAATAAAAATCAGTATGGATTGGTGAATAAGATTAACTAAACATGACTTAGGGACTGAGTGGTTTGATAATGGTCGACATTATGAGAATTTCAGAGATTGCCTTCCGGAAATAATATAATGGACGACAGAAGAATAATATTTAAGGGTCATTCAGGAAGACGCTTCCCCAAAGCAAGCAATATGAGGAAAGTTAATCTTAAGGAACTGTATGTGCTAGATATAATAGGTGTCACCCTTGTGAGTAAGGAATTTTGTTATCCTTGGTGCAGAATGATTACCGCAAGGCGAGTAAGGGTCATCGATGATGTGAAAAGACACCAAAGATGAAGAGGTAAAACATCTATAGGTAGATTGTCGTAGCACTAAATTTTAGTACTCCCCTAAAGGGGGGAATATTGAGCGACGTGATATTAAGTCAAAATTAAATAATTCTAGTAAATATGGAATGGTAAAGGAAGAGTGCGATAAAAATAAGAAAGGAATGAGATTGCACTTATCTGAATCCTACAGATATGCTATGATTCCAGAACGTTATGTAAGCACAACGTCAGAAAAAGAAAGTACGAGTTCCTTCCCGGAATGTTATTGATAAATAAGGAGCCAGTGTAAGACATAAGTTAGACAAATGAATTAACCCAAGAGAATTACACGGAATATGGATATGAGAATGGGCCGATGAGTAGTTAGTAGTTGATTCAGGAAGAGCCTAGTCATGACTAGACAAGAAGTCACAGACAAATCAGCAGATAATACCAGATAAATGTAGTAAACCCCAACATGGAGAATTCAACCTCGTAGTAATGTCATTATAATACTTGAAGATATATTCAAATAAGATTCGGGGTAGTTAAAGGCACCGTATGAGTGCTACGTGAATAAAAGAAAGTGCCGCTGGGAAGACAGTCAAAATATCAGTTCATAAGCAACCCTACAAGCACAAGGATACAGAGGTAAGCAACTAATAATGATTATAGGCAAGGAAGGACATCAAAAGTCCGTAATAACCTCACAGCTTTACGAAAGTCAAGGGTTCTCCCTAAGTACTACAACGAAAGACTAGCTGAGTAAATAAGGAAGAAGGCTTCAACCTAAGCAAAATGACCTAAAGAGGAAATGGTCGTGTAAAAACAGTCTCACAACAACATTGTAAGCACTCCAAAGGAAAGTGTCACCCACCGTGGCTAATGAACGTGAAGTAAGATTAAAAGTAATATTCGAGATCATATGAGTTACATGAAAACTATGACATGTGTGGGCACTAAGATAAGCTAAGTATGGACGCAACAAGGGGCACAAATACCAGGAAAAGTAATAGCATACATTGAAAGAAAGCTATGATGGAATGAAAGAAATTATCCAATCAATGATCCAGAGTTGGTTACATTATGAATGCACTTAAGGGTTCAGAATTTTATACATGCAGCATATACAACCGTAGAAGATTCTGGTATACGTCAAAAGAAAGAATTAAGCCTAGGATTAGACGAAAGATTAAAATTGTTAAAGGATTGTATCATGCATAATCCTCAGTGCCCATGAAAGGATAAACAAAATAACTAATACCATGAACCACAGATCGGGAGATAACTTAAGCCGACATAAAGGCTGATCAAAAGAAAGAGGAAACTAAAGAGTCACATTAACGAAGTAAATAAGGGGTCCGATTATTGGACCCAGAAGTTATAGGAATCATGATTGAGAACATAGCTGAACCACTTTTAATATTAGAGGTGCAAGAGAGATAGCACAACAAGTATATTCTATAACGGATCTATGATAAAGCCAGTTAGAAGAAGCACCAGCCTCACAAGAAGTTAGTATGGAGCTCTCACAAGATTGTATAGGCACCAGAGGTGCAAGTATTATAATAGAGCTTCAAATGGTGGATGTGATTTATACCTATATGGGAGGGAGGTTATGAATAAAAAGATAGAAGAATGTAAGGTAATATTTTAAAGTAAGTAAGGTAAAGGTGAACAACGTGCAAAATACTCAAGTATAGAAGGATAAGAGTTGTCCATACTCCAGGTAAAAGACTAAAAGCGCTGGGATTCAGTATCCAGGGATAATAGCAGCGTGATGAGTAACATACCTTCTAGCCTATGGTTTCTAAGTACAGAAAGGTCTAATTAGAGAGTAAAAGAAGATTTAGAGACGATAGGATGTCTCGCCTGATGTTCCATAAAAGCCTAAGGGAATCGTTTGCAAGCTAAAGTATGATAGAACGACAAGATTTTAGAAAGACAAGAATAAGGATAAGAAGAAGGAAAGGGAAAAGGTGACAAAAATGTATTAGTCCTCGGGATTAAGCCCGTGAAAATAAAGAGCTGATGGTTCCTCTAAATTATAGAAATCTCAATATAGCCTGAATGAACTCAAAGGAGTATAATACTAGTAGCATTTAGAAGAGATGGAATGCTGCTCTGGTAGCAGAATGAAGGTGTAATTGTGATAAATAAAGGATGACGTTTGGGCCTTCGATTGAGTAATGACTCGAAGAGGATTTCACGAATTGTACAGGATTAAAACACCCATGTAAGGTGAATCATATTGGGATGCTATAAAATGTGGTTATGGAAGTATAGTATCTCTCTTAGGTGGATCAATATAATTAATCCAGATGTCCCCGATGTGATGTTAGCCCTAGCGGCAGTGTTACATAAGAGATCAAGTTATCAGTGGTAGATGATAGATCAACATTAAGGGGAATCAATAGTGGACGGACAAGACTCACAAAGTATGAGGTGAGAGTATGGACGTCATTCTTAAGATGAATAAGTAATGAGGATGCATTAAAAGACTTAGATTTATACATATGGGATATAGAATGGAAGTATAGTATCTCTCCTAGGTGGATCAATCTAATTACTCCAGATGTCCCCGATGTGGCTTTAGACCTAGTGGCAGTGTTACATAAGAGATCAAGTTATCAGTGGTAGATGATAGATCAACATTAAGGGGAATCAATAGTGGATGGACAAGACTCACAAAGTATGAGGTTAGAGTGTGGACGTCATTCTTAAGATGAACAAGTAATGAGGAAGCATTAAAGGACTTAGATTTATACATATGGATAAAAAACGAGAGTAACCTGGAGTTCCGTAGCAAACCTCAGTAACGATAAATCGTAGTAAAAATTATGATATATTATGGCCTACTTAGATGTAGTAAATCTAATGACGCCCAGAGGGACATCTTGACATAATTTTGTATATGTTCACAAAGTGAAGCCTAGAGATTGGATAAAAGCTAGAGGAAGGAGAAGAGAAGAGCTGAATAGGCACACATACAAAGTTAGAGTCGTAAAGGTTTCACAATAGAAGGTAGCAACAGTTACAAGATTAGAAGGATTCCGACTACAAGTCGTGGTGTGAGAAAGAGGTTTAAAGAGGAGGATGCCCTAGCCTGGATTTATTCACAGAACAGTTGCCTAGATGAAAAGGAGAGTAATAAAGCATTCGGAAGACATAGGCTATGAAAATGATAAGTGCACCAGTCAACATTCGAGGACGAATGTTCCAAAGGGGGGAATGATGTTACACCCCATATTTTCGTACATGAAAGTACGTCATGAGTAAAATGATATAAGATCGAGAATGAAATTATTTTGGGATTTTAAGTATCATGCTATTTCAAATAAGTGATGATTAAATTCGTGAAGGTGAGAGAGTAAGCAAATCAAAGAAAATGAATTTCGTCGAAGTTGGACATTTTGGGATAAAATATGGCTCGAGTTAAAATACTCGGTATTTATGGAGTAGTACCATACAAGGTACCATATGGATATGATAATAAGGTGTATACGGTGTATTAAAAGTGAGTAGTATTTTATGTAATTTGAGATTATTCTTAATTATGCGGGTAATTGATTAATTAATTGGGTAATGGGATTAAGGAGTCTAACATGGCAGGACCCCTTTAAAGCCCATGAATGACTCTTTATGTCATTACATTATGCGTCAAAGGTGGAGATGACATATATGAAATATTTGGCAAAGTTACAAAAGGAGATGAAACATTAAGAAAGCTTGATCAGTTGCCGTCAAAACGTGATGGGATCTTTGTAATGCCAAACTGAACGCATCAATTCAATCAACATATGATTTTGATCAAATTCAAAGAAAAGCTTCAACAGCTCATTCAAAAAAACGTGAAAAATCCACAAAAAATTCATACGAGATTACGTAATGTTATAGAAACGGGATTTATCAATTTTAAGGGAGTACGGTGCAATCTTTCTCAAAGAATATCATACGAATTTTTTCTCCTACTGCGATCCGTTGTTACATGTTGCCACAATCAACGGGTGCAAGAGGGGTTATCAAAAGAATCGACCCAGGTATGTTAAGGATACGCCCTTATTTCATTTGGACATAATCTCGTAACTACACGAGTTTGATAACGAGGCATCAAGAAAAATTCATATTCCAGAATTTACGTATATTTTTCCTAGTCTTGTAAGTACAATATTCAATTGAGTATTTCCTTCCTTCCAGTCAAGAGAGCATAGAGTCTATATATACGGTATTACAGTATTTTCGTTACCATCGATCTATAATCGATGGGCAGACCCCTATTGGGCAACCTCAGATCAGATGGTAAGTTATATACCGAGCCTACTATGGCCGAGCGCCTTTGAGCGAGCCCAGTTGGTCGAGATACAGAGCCTAGTATAGCGAGCGCCTATGAGCGATCCTACTACGATAGAGAAGTTATATATATATATATATATATATATATATATATATATATATATATATATATATATATATATATATATATATATATATATATATATATATATATATATACCGAGCCTTGTAGGGTCAGACAACTGTTTTACTTGCTATATTGAGAGAGTTGAGTCAGTATCATTAGGTAAACATATCTTCAGATTATCTTTGACTTCCAGCTACTTGCAGTTATTATATTATCAGTTCAGTTTCATCTTTCAGTATAATGCCTTACACACTCAGTACATTATTTCGTACTGACGTCCCTTTTTTGGGGGCGCTGCATTTCATGCGTGTAGGTTCAGACAGAAAGACGGGTAGGCCTCATTATTAAGTGTTGCTCAAGTTCAGCTTGATCGATAAGCTCCATGCTTTTGGATTCAACGGGTCTAGAACCTTATTTACATCTTGTATATACATGTATACATGTTATGAGTAGGTTGGGAAGCTGTTCCGATCACAGTATATCTATCGGTAGAGGTTTGTAGACATATCCTGTCAGTTAGTGTAATATGTTGAGCTTGTAGGCATTGTATATATGTTTAATTGGTTTGTCGGCTGCACTAATTATGACGGATTTGTCGGCCCAAATTTATATTGATACTTAGTCAACATTCGCAGTTGTCTTGCAATGTGGCCCATGGCCAAAGTATGACATCATATATTTAGAGTCTCTTAGTCGCATTTTGGTACGCAAGGATCGGTGATGAACCAGGTGCCGGCCTCGCCCCATGTTCGGGGCGTGAGACAATGAAATAAAAAGATGAGTAAAAGACTATGGTATAAGCTTAAAGTCCTTTATATAGTATACATTTGGGAGTATCGTTAGTCACCAAGTAAGGGTAGGTTGAGATTACCTAACCCCAAAACTACATGTGTCGGTGTAGGTGTATATTGTAATTATTCCCCTTGTTTGGGATGAGATTGATGTGATGAGATTATTCTCCTTAATTGGGATGAGATGATTTCTAGAAAAGGGTGATGTCAATCCACACGGTATTGTGGTGAGATGTCCTAGTCGGTCAAGTTGAGATCGGACGCCATGCCACATACATGGTGGTGATTGTGCTTGAGATTGTGATTGAGATAGTGATTGGGATTGTGATTGTGATTAGATGTCTTTGGGTGATACGGCCTAGCCAGCCGGGCCGTGATTAGAATTCTTTCTAAAGACACGGTGGTATATTGGTACTAAAGATCTCCCAACCTAAAATAATGTAAATTACTTGAAATCTTATACTGCTCCTAACTCGACGTCTTGGCATTTTTGAGGCTCCCATTGATCTATAATTGTTCTTCCTTGCTTTATTAATCTTTATATTGAGAGGATGTTTAGTAATTCATACAATTACTATTTCATATGTACTAACATCCCTTTTTCCAAAGGGCGGGTTATCTTTTATGGATGCAGGTGGTTCCACAACAAGCGGCTTTGATCAGTGATATCGGTACACCCTCTTTCCAGCTGACTTGGTGTGCCCCACTTTATTTCGGGGTCGTGCATCTTTTGTTCCTTGTGTATTATGTTTTGAGGTATAGCCGGGGCCTTGTTACCGGCACTATCATCGTACTCTTTTGTATCTATTAGAGGCTCCGTAGACATAGTGTGGGTTGTATGTTAGTGCTGGGAGAGTCAAACTTGTAATGTTGTATTTTTACCACATGTTCCACTTCAAACTATGAAAATATATGTATTTTGTGACTTATAAATGATGTAACTAATGTTAATGAATTGGTGTTGTTCACATGATCCTCCTCATTGTCTAATTAATGAAATAAATCTTCTCCTATTCATGAGTGAGTTCGGGTAGAAAGTATTGTACGGGCTTGCTCGGCCAGGTTATCTCGGTTGAGCGCCGGTCGCATTCCTCGAGATCGGGACGTGACAGAAGAGATCAAGTGCAACAAGGTACAATATTAACTGTATATTCAGTTATATGTATAATTGTGCAAAGTATGTTATTGTGTATTAATTTTTATTTAGCGGTTGTAAATTTTGTCCAAGAGTTGCGTGTTCTGTATAAATTTGTATATGCTAGGTATCACCTTTTATGTGTGGGTGAAAATTAGGCTTGGGGTTTCAAATCTTCTGATGTATACAAGGTATTGATATTTATGGTGAGAAAATTCAATAGTAATAATTCTGCTTTGGTAAATGATACTTGACACAATATCAAGCTACTTCAGTTGTAGTTGCTATTATAGTCAAAGACAAGTTTATTTATCCGAAAATATTTTACACCACCCTAAAATATAATATGCGACATATAAAAGAAACATGGGATTGAGTTAAGCGATATGAAAGCGTGGAGAGCTAAAAAAATCAATTGAAATATTAAGAGGGAACCCGAGTTATTCTTATAGGGAGTTCGAGGGTACCTGTATATGTTGGAGCAAATAAATCCAAGAACGATTACAAGGTTGCACAAATCAGAAGATGTGTGCTTTCTTTATGCATTAGTTTCTCTATAAGCATCTATCAATGATTGAGAATATTGTAGTCCAATAATGGTAGCTAATAGAAGCTTTCATAAAGTAGCATAGACGGGGACCATATTGACTGCCTGCACATATGATGGAGTTGGTGAATTGACTGTATCAACTTTGTTGTTACAATTTGTATAATGTTTTATATTCTTTTGTTGAATTTTTAATCTCTCAAAAAATTGTTCTTATTGATTGAATTTAACCTTTTTACAATAGAGATTTCCTACAAAGAATAGACAAGGACTTCACTCTCGTGAAGGTATTGTCATTGGGCGTGTATCACTACCAGCTTATTATTGATGGACAATGGAGATATGCTCCTAATTTTCCATGTACACGTGATGACATGGGAAATGTGTTCAATGCCTTGTAATCGTAGGTAATCTTCAGCGAACCATTCTGATTATAACTCAACAGTGAGTTTTCAATGATATATTTGATTTTCTTGTAGTAAAATAATTATACATTTGGTTATTCAAAGTTTTAGATAGACTACTGAGGGTCTCAAATAGTGCAAAATGAAACAAATAAAGAAGACATTACAATAGAAAATTTTTAAACAAGCCTGAAATTAAAAGTTGACAAAAATATGCAAGAATGTGGAACCATTCCTTCGGGTCACATGACAAGAACCAAAAATAAAAGTTTTTGAAAGTTAAATAAGGATGTCTGGAACTTTAAAATTATGAATAATAAAGAGTAATAAGAACATTTGCATAAGTGTAAAATCAGAAGATGAAAGCTTAAAGACTGTGAAGATACCTTTTCCTCGAATTCATCCCAACATCAACATATATGCAAGAATCATTAGCCAAAGGCGACAAGGGATTAAACGCATCAACATTGCTCATGAAAAGATTCTTGATATTAAAAATGCACCTGTGGGATGATCATGATTCCTCCAAATAATAAAACTGGCATATATGGAGATTTGACATATTTTCCTGGTATTTTCTATCGAACCAACTATTCATGAGTGATGTGATCCTCTTCTACTTTTATAACGGTTGATACATGAGGCACAATTTGGGATATCTATATTGCAGCTAAATCGTCATCATGAATCTCATGCCCAAATGTATCTCCCTTGACAACATCAACAACTGATCCTTTGACAGATAATAACCATTAACCAAAAAGTTTTAAAATAAAGACAACAAAATAATAACACGCTTAACTTAACACAATAGAGGAGAAATAGGCAAGTTTTTCAGGAATATTAATCAAGTCATCGACTTTCCATGGAAATCAATCAGACAGGATTTAATCAAGATAAAAATGTGATTCCAAGCTCCAAATATCAAGTAGATACATCAAATACCAAATAGCATGAGAAAAATAAAACTTTATGCATGCATGTCAAATATATATGCTAAATGTACAGTTTCACAGTCAAATCCTCAAGTATAAACACATCTCAGCATATTCATAGTGCGTGGAACAAGTACCCCTTAGTTATATTCTCATCACTCTCACGGTTCCTGACACAATGCCCTTGAATAATACTCTCAGCACTCTCATGATGCCTGACAAAAAGTCCATGGATCATCACACACATACACTCACACGCTCAGCACCGTACATGTACCTGGTATAAGCCCCTCACCAAGCACATATCGTGTGCCTGCACCCATAGGTTAATACCTGACTTTGGAGGGGTGGATCCTAGCTAAAGTGCTAATAGGATCTAAGACAACGATCAATATCACTCAGCCCAATATGGGGCCTAGCGCATGCGTCACCTCACTATCAATACCACTTATCCCAATATGGGTTTGTCACACACATCATCCCACTATAAATATCAATATGGCCCTAGTGCCTAAGATGAATCATCAATCCGCTAAAGTCTCTATATGACAACATACTCACAGAATCATAATCCATATACTGCATGAAAAATACCAATGTACCACAACTTAGCTCAAATTTGTGTCACACACATGGACACCAACAACATGTGACATAACATACTAAAAGTTCCTAGAGCCAGAGATATCATGCTGATAAAATATTATGACTGGAAAATTGTAACGACCCGGCCGGTCGTTCCATGAGATTAGCCCGATTTCCTCCATTTTTGCTTTTTTTATATGTTTCTTAGCCTATATATGTTGTGTTGGGTCGGTTGGTTCGGGTTCATAGTGGTCGTGGTGAGAACTGAGACACTTAGTCTCTTAAATTAACTTAATAGTTGAAAAAGTCAACTAGGAGTTGACTTATTGGTATACGACCTCAAAATATGGATTTTATGGCTTGGATAGCTTCGTTAGGTGATTTGGGACTTAGAAGTGTGTTCGGAATGAAGTTTTGATGTCCGATGTAGAATTAGGCTTGAATTGGCGAAAGTTAGTTGTTGGCGATTTTTAGTCGGTAGTGGAACTTCGGAAGTTGGAGCAGGTTTGTAATGTTGTTATGGATATGTGTGCAAATTTTCAGGTCAATCAGATGTGTTTTGGTTGGTTTCGGCATCATTGGCGAAATTTAGAAGTGTCAAAGTTCATAGGCTTGAATTTCATGTAATTTTGGTGTTTTTGATTTGTTTTTGGTGTTTCGAGGGCTCGAATAAGTTTGAATGATGTTATGGGGTGTGTTGGTAGGATTGGTTGAGGTCCCAGGGGCCTTAGGTGTGTTTCGGATGCTCAAACGAGCACTTTTGGTCTTTCAGAGATTGCTGGTTTTCTGGTCTTTTAGAAGCAGTGATTTCTTCACTGCGATCACGTGAGTTCACCCGCGATCGCGTAGAGTAAAGTTTGGGGAAGGAAAGTTTGATCTATGCGATTGCGTAATGAGGTTTGCGATCGTATAGGTTGGGCAGCCAGAGCAGTGCGGTCGTGTGGTTCATGGTGCGATTGTGTAGAAGAAAAAGGGGGGCGTGAGGTTGTTGCTATTGTTCTTCGCAACCGCGTGAATGGGTACGCGATTGCATAGGTCAGGGAGTCAAAGCTTCGCCATCGCGTGGGGAATGGTGCGATCACAATGGGTAGAATTTGGAGGCAGTAAGTTGGTTCTTCGCGATCGCATGGGTGGTCCCACGATCGCAGTGAGTTAATATTTAGTGCTGGGCAAAATGTTTTAAAAGGCCATTTTTGCGAATTGAGCCTATTTTTCCTCCATTGTTGAACGGGTTTAGAGCTCTTTGAGAGGTTTTGAATAGGAAATCCAAGGGAATCACTTGGAGGTAAGGTTTTCAACTTCATAACTCGTTTCTATATCGTTTTCTAAGTAATTGAACCGGAAATTTGTTGAATTTAAATCCAAAACTGGGGAGGTTAGGTGTATTAGAATTGAAATTTTCTTTTGATGATTTGAGTGGAAAATTGTGGTCCAATTTTGGTGTTCTTGGTATGTATAGAATCTTGGTAGGATGAGGATTCTAGTGATGTAAATTTTATCGAATTCCGAGATGTGGGCCCAGGGCTCGGGTTTGGCTAAATTGCGAGAATTGTGTCTAAATTGATAGTTTTCGATTGGGTTTTGTTCCTTTAGCGTATATTGATGATGTTAATATGGTTTTGGTTAGATTCAGAGCAATCGGGAGCCAATTTGAGGGGCAAGAGCATCGCAGATAAGTATTGTGGCCCGGTAGAGCTAAGTAATGGCTATAAATCTTGTCCTGAGGGTATAAAACCTCGGACTTCGTATTCCTCACTGTTTTTATAATGGCGCACATGTCGGATGACGAGTATGTGGCGTGCACTGATTTTTGGGTTGGACTTGGTCCTCTCCGCAACAACTATTGAGTTGCGTATTTTATTCTAAATCATATGTTAAATTGCGTTCTAAAAATTATTGCTATATTTGGGCTATAAGCCATGTTTGGGGCCTCGTGCCGACTTGTTTAGACCCCTTGGGGGATTTTACTATTATTTTCTCACTATTGATTCATGATTTACACTCAGTCATATTGTGCTTAACTGTTTTCGAAACTCAGCCTTATTTACACTATTTTGAGATATAAAATGATGTTTTGGGTCGAGTACCCCATTTTACTGATATGCCCGAGGGGCTTTTGAGAGTTTCTGACTGAGTGAGGCCGAGGGCCTGATTGTGAGGATATGATATGCCACGAGGTGGCTTGATATTAGCGCTTGGGCTGAAGGAGCCCCTCCAGAGTNTCCAGTGAGCACAAGTACCTACTGAGTGCGAGTGCCGAGTGACGAGTGATTGGGAGGCATGAGTGACAGTGAGGTTGCCCGAGGGGCTGATACTAGTGGCTGTGAGGTATGCTGAGTGATGTTCTGCCCGAGGAGCGATTTATGATTCATGTTTTTGCCCGAGGGGCTATTTGTGAATTATCTCAGTTTACGCTAAATTCTTCAAGTATTTTTATTTCTGAAATTGTTGGAAAACACATTTTTTCAAAAGATTTTACTGAAGTTGGCTTTTAAGGAATGTTGATTTCATATATATATATATATATATATATATATATATATATATATATATATATATNGTTGGAAAGAAAGGCTGTGCATATTGTGAACTGATGATTTGATTTTACGTGTTTATTACTGCTTAGACTTGATTTATTCACTATTACTACTGAGTTCGCGTACTCACATTACTCCCTGCACCCCTGTGTGCAGATACAAGTGTTGATACCGAGCATTAGCCGTCTATTCCGTGCGGAGCCGGAGTTCGGGACATAGAGGTAGCTGTTCAGTGTCCACAGCATCTCCGTTTTCCCTTCTAATGTTGTACCTAGTTATTCGTCCCGAGGTTTTGTATTATAATATTAGATTTTTTGGTATATTCCTTAGACGCTTATGACATGTTGACTCCGGGTCTTGGGAGTAGTTTTATACTATTTAACTGTTTATTTTGCCAAATGGATTCAGTAATTCTATATACGTTTATGAAATGTTGAAAAAGGTTTGGGATTTTAGAAAGAAACTGTAAATATGTGATTGTTGGCTAGCCTAGTTCCACGATAGGCGCCATCACGACCGGTTTAGGATTTGGGGTCGTGACAAAAATATGACAATGGCTAAGACAAATAGCTCAACATAACAAAAATATCCTATCATGTCTCAGAAAATAAGCAAATAACCTATACAAAATTTCTAGCATGAAGAAATACTTACGTAGTAATTTAAGTGGAGAAAACACAGTATCAAAGAAGCATAATAGCAAAACAATGCATATGATGGCCTAAGATCTACCAGGATCATAAATAACCACGGTGCACAGATATATGCTTGTCACCTCGCATATACATCAACCCCAACACATAATAAATATCATAGCCAACAGAGAAATGCCCTCAATTCAAGCCTAGACAAGATACTTACCTCATCCGGGTTAGTCTTCAACATCGAATCACGTCAAAACTTGGCTCTAGCCATCCAATCGTGCAAATCCAAGCCAAACATCATCCAAGAAAGTCAACAATGTCATAGGAAGCGATACCAATCCAGAAAGCTTCGGTCGTTAATGAATTTCAAAAAATCAACAAAAGTCAACCTTGGCCCGCATACTGAAATCCAAAACCAATAAAAAAATTCAATGACCCATAACCTGCCGATTCCAAATATATATACCAAATTTGGGTCCAAATCGATGGTCAAACCCCAAAATACACTCTCTTAAAGTGTAGACAAAAATCCCAAAATTATCTCAAAATTTCATGTTTTAGGTGTAGAAATTAATGTACATTCTTGAAATATAATCACAAATAGGTAGAAATCCCTTACCCTCTTGCCTTTTATAAAAATACCCATGAAAAATCACCCCTCCAAGTCTAAGGCTCAAAATATGAAAGAATGAGTAAAATCCCAAAATTCCAACTCTTAACCTAACTGTAGATGTTGCATTTGCGACAAGAAGTTCGCAAATGCAAAGTGGCAGCAATAGCAATCCCAAACTCAACCAAAATCACCCCGAAGCACATTCAGAATCTCCCAGACACAAAATATATATGCATTTCAATCATAAAACACGCTACAAACCTGCTCGGTCATTCAATACACTGAAAAGAGGTTGTCTTGAACCGATGTGGACCATGGTCAAACTCCAAATCATTAACTTAACTAGTCTCTCAACCAATGACCCAAAATACACCCGAGCCCCTCAGGACCCTGTCCAATCATACCAACAAGTAAAACTACCTTCTTATAATTTGTCAAAAGTTTTAAAACATGAATAACGACATCAAAATCACGAATCGAAGATCAAATCAATCCCTTATAATTCAAATTCAAACTTCTCCGATGCATCCGAATCTCATATTAGACATTGCGGATGACAACCAAACTTTGCACATAAGTTCCAATCAACCAAAGGAACTTATCAAAAGCCCCAAAACACTGAATGGACCGCGATATAATCAACATTAAATTTTGATCAAACTTATAAACTATCCAATTCTTCAAATTTCTACCTTTCGACAAGTAGAACCAAAACCTTTTAGGAACATCCAAATTAAAATCCTAACATACTACCAAATCCAAAAAACCATATGAACCTATTGAAACCATCAGAATCCTGATCCTGAGGTTGTTTACTCAATAGTCAAACCTTGGCCAACTCTTCCAACGTAAAGCTTCCAAATTGAGAATCATTCTTCCAAATAAATCCCGAACCTCTCAAATATTGCAACTAATCATATAAACAGTCACAATACATCATATGAAGCTACTCAAGGTCTCATACCACCGAACAAAAATGCTAAATCTCAAAACAACCGGCCATGTCGTTACATTCTCCCCTACTTAAACATATGTTTGTCCTCGAACGTGGTGAAAATCATTCAAAATATGCCAAATCCCTATATAGTTCATCATAGACATATACATGGGTTATCTTACGTCACCTCAAACCATATAAGTCCATTATACAATCCGTACTGCAGATTCTTCCTTCAACCTTAGCTTACAAATCCTTAGAATCAAATTCAAACATCTGGCACTCCCTCTTAGATCTGATTTTGTAATCATACACTATATCAATCCCGACAACTAGTATTAACCATTAATGTACTCCCAACATATAACCACATGATGTACCCCATGGCTCATGTACCCATAACAATATCTTCTGACAACAATAACTCCTCATTACCAAACCCGGTACATGTAATATACCTCATATCAAATAGAGCCATGTACCCAACCTTTGCAATACTGTTAATGATGAAAGAAACATGTAAAAACGCATAACTACCCTCAGATCAATAAGTCGTGGGGTTCTCTTGCCCGATAAGAACCACTGCCAAATTCTGAGCTGTGTAATGACATTTTTCTTCCAAACACACCTTATTCAAATCTAATTGCATAATTCTAGGTCCAATAACCTCGTCTCGACTAGTAAAAAATGCCAGACTGACAGGCTACACCAAATATGACCTAGAACCGCATATGATTTAATCAGTGCACAAAATAAGCATTAACTCCAATGTAGCCAATAATGGAAAGAGAACCAAATGAGAGAAATGTTTAACAAGATTGGTGGATACAATCACAAAGGCACAATGCTAGGAGTCCATCCCACAAGGTAGAAACAAAACACACTGAGCACGCACCCGAAATTGTGTCCAATCATATCACCATTGCGAAATCCAACCTGATCCAATAATCATACCACTCCACACGGGAATACTTATTGAGCCAAAATCCTCATCCTCACCAAACACATGTATATCAACAACAAGAACATACCGCTCAAGATCCATCTCACTCCTATGTCGCCACAAGGATAAAAAGGACCACAACATGCATGTAAATAATCAAGTCATCTCACGACCCATCATAGCATAGGAGAGTAAAACATAAAATAGATTAAGGCAGGAATAACATCGATTTGACCTGATGACATACCCATAAAAAAGTTGTGATGAGTAAGAAAATCTGATCCAATAAAGAATACCTATTCTCATTATGCCTACCAATACACCCCCAAACCAATTCAGGTCATCCTAAGATAAGTAAATAACCTCCTAAAATCCACAAAGACCTTATCAATGACACATACAATCAGCTGTCTAGCCCTTAATGCATTGTCACAGTCCACAACCAACATAATAATACGCCTTCACAAAGATCAAATATCTAAACCTTGAGAATACAAAAACCTTTGTACCTGATCTCTATCTCTCCCACATACATGTCTGATACGTCACTCATATACAATCGCCTCATGAGGAATACTCCAATTAACCTTCCGCACCAAATAGCAAAAATCTGAACATCATCCATGGTTACCACCCACACAGTGTTTGTACTACTATTCAAGCCTCTACAAATCAATATACAATGCATCTTCTACAACACACACTCTCCTTAGGTGCTACATAATAGTTCTAACATTCTCTTAAACATATGAAATCCACCATGCTATCTAGAACTCACGAAATTCGTTTCAAAGATGAAATGCAATATTGTCCATTCCATTTAAATCCCACACATCTCCCCACTCCATCCTACCACAACACAAAAATAGCAGAATCCTGTTATCAACTCTGAATCAAGAATATGATACACACTCCATCGACTAGAAACATTTCACTTAACTCAGTCCAAGAGAAAAATCACAACGTGCAACAAATTCCCCATACCCGTAGAATACATCAACCTCAAGTCGCGGTCGGATCATCATAACTCTTTAGAATCCATTTGCACATAACCCAGCCATTAGAACTAAATCCCTCTACCTCAACCAAGTCATACATACAACCAAAACCCATAAGTGTTACCATAAAACACATATACAACCCTATTAAGCAAACAAAACTGATCATCTCTATTACCATGTTGATCCAAATTACTGCTAAACGGACCCAACTTCTTCAGATTACTCATGACCCACATTCACAACAAAACTTCTCTTTCCTAATACACTATGGAACTCAATCAAAACTCATCCCCAAGTGATCCTAACATGAAATATCATTGTCCTAAGACTCGTGAGCCAATTTATTTCCTCTTATGCATTCAATAGTACCTCAACCTAAGTACCTGTTATGTAGAATCCTTCTATGAATATGAAGTTGTTCCTTCCAACTCTCAAACACTGTTGTGCAGAACCAAGCAAATTCGTACCCTTTATACACTAAATGCACAAAGGACTATCCAACCCGAGTCATTCCAGAACCTCCACATAACAACTAGGTGAATTATAACTCCTCAAGAAAATTCTTTGCATGAACCAATCTCGAATTCATCATCTTCAATCTATAACTAAGCAACAAGCACACTGAAGTCAAGAACTACAATAACACATGCCTATATAATCCAATCATCTATGATAGGATCCCCCATACTGCTTTAAGCCATAATCACATAACTTAAGAACTCACAATGAGCTACTTCCCTAGTTACTATGTCATCACATGGTTACTTAGTTGTATTTCTCATAAGATCATGCTGCGCTAACCATACCACATGTTACAACCCATATTCATGCACTTTAGATCACGCCGTAAGTTAGTCGATGTAAACTGAGAAGATATTATCTTTGAGACGATAAGAAGTTAATCCTATTGATCTTAAATGATACAAGGGTGTATAAGAGTGGTTAACAAGTATTAGAAGTTAAACGAATCAACGATGTTGTAACCCAAATTTTTGGGTAACACTAGAGGTTCTTAATATTCTCAAGAGGTCGTGTTTTGAGGTATTTTAATCATATAATATGTGTATCACAAGTTTTGAAGTCAAACGAGTTATGAAGTAAAAGTCTACAAAATTTGTCGCAACTTACGTTCATAAGTTTATTTAAACTTTAGGTCAAATGTTACTAAGATTTTCTCCCAATTTACTTGGAATTACGGGGATATATATTCACTAAATTGAATATCTATGAGTATAGTTTCCAACTCATTAAACCGTTCGTCGATACGACATCGGAGTAGAGATATTCGCATTTTCATGAGACTACTCAAGCAACTCTCTATGGGATCCACACAGGCGGTTGAGATATATTGATATATATATGAGATGCCTTAAACCCATTTTAACTCATTATTTTTCATTCTCTTCAGACCCAAGACAACTAATAACTCTGTCTCAAGGTTCTCTCATAATCCAAGACCCAAACAAAGGGCAAACAACACATAGAAGTGTCGGGAATCCCGTGGCGCTAGTAAGTTTCTTGTTCTTCTTATTGTTGCTGATTTTTGTGTGGTTACAAATCGTGTGGGAGGTTGTTTTAAGTGTTTTAAATTATGTAAAATACTCTCTCAAGTTTTTAATATTAACCATAGGTGATTTCAAGTCTTCTAAAGTGATTCTAGTGCCGAAAAACCCGAATTAATTGCTAGTTTCGCTTTCTTGTTCTTGTGGCAACATTGGAAGGATATTTATTGGTGAAGTAAGGTCAAATTTGAGTTTTTCTGTCTGTCTAAAGGTAAGAAACTTCTTACACTACATGTATTTTAGATTATCCAAGTTGCGGCTAAGTCGTTGAAGCTAGAATTTGTGAGTTATCTATCGAAAGGCTTGTTAGTAATATTGTTGGTTGGTGGACTATTTTGGGAGGCTTAATACGATCATTATTGATGTTATTTGTGATTTTTTGTGAAAGGTTTTACTTGTGAGAATTCATATAAATAGGGGAGGTGTTGTACGTTTCATCATAAAATAGGTTGCGGTCGATATATAATAGTTATGACGCTTAAACGATAACAATGGTGTCATTTCTCTTATTGTAGACTAAGGAGTCGTGACATTTGCATCACTTGAGGTTGGGAAGTACATACAAGGAATGTGATTCTATCCCTTCCCTTGTTTTGCACGACTCCAATTGTACATAATGTAACGAGCGAGCTTCCAGCGATACTCCACTCTTAGAAGCTAGCAGTACTTACATTGTTTCCCTTCTTATGGAACACTTGATGTTGATGTTGCTTCTCTTATTCTTATGTTATCAATATTGTTGTTACTTCCTGATTCTTATAAGATTCATGATAAAGAGTTAGTCCTAATTATGGGTGCAAAGGATACCGATCCTACGTCACTTCGAAAGGTTTAGAATGCGATTCTAATGTGTCTAGCATACATTTTATATATGTACCTATTTTACTCTAGCGAGCCGCACTATAGTCGTCCGGACACTTATTGTGAAACGACTGATCAGTTGGGTTTTACCGAGCTCCACGTGGTCGGGTACGATTCTACCGAGCCTTAAGATGGCCAGGTACGTTTTTACCGAGCTTATTACGGTCAGGTACGATATGATGATGATGATGCCCATATAGGCTTATGTTTTTAAAAGTGTAAATATATATATATATATATCATGCATTTCATGTCAGTCTCTCTCAGAGGATCTTAGATATTACAGGTTGTATATCCTCTATCCCTACTTACATTACTGTTCTTATTTATGTTTTACTGCCTTACATACTCGGTACTTTATTCGTACTGATGTCCCTTTTGTTTGTGGATGCTGCATGTCGTGCTGCAGGTCCTGATAGACAGGTAGACGCAGCTCCTCCACCATAGTACGCTGCCCAATTCAGCGATTATTGGCGAGATCCCTTCCCCGGACTTGCCGTGGTCTTGGTTTCCTTTTTTTATAGACATTATGGGTATGTCGGGACCCTGTTCCAGCAATGTTGCAGCACTTATGTCCCTTTAGAGGCTCATAGAAAGGTGTCGACTCATGTATAGTTTGAATTGCCTTGTCGGCTGATTTTTGTTGTATAGTTTCTCATGGCAGCTTGTCAGCTCGTACCTTATATATAGCTTCATGACAGTATGTTTGTCACACCCCAAAAATCAAGGAGCGTGACCGACGCTCAACCGAGAAAACCCGACTGAGCAAGCCTGTTAGGTCTCATTCTACCCACACTAATTCATGAATAAAGAGGAGATGAACTCCATTAATTATACTTTGTAAATATTTCATTAACAACTTCCATTTTGTTTCCATTAGCAGTTTCAACCATAATATCCAAAATATTACAGTTTTTATAGATATTATGAAAAACATACTTGCCAAATTTCGATATTTCTGATTTTACTTTCCAATATCAAACACCACCCACAACCTGTATATGGAGCTTCTAAATACAACTGAACAGTAATATAGAAGTGCCGGCAACAAGGCTACGGCTATACCTTAAAATACAAAGTACACGAAAAACAAATGATATAGGACCCCAAATGAAGTGGGGCTCACCAAGTCGTCTTAAAAGAGGATGTGCCATTAGCTCTGACCAACACTGACTGCTATGGTACCACCTACATCCATTTAAATATGTAGTGCCCCCGATAAAAAGGACATTAGTAGTGTCGAATAGTACAAGTATATATAGGTAAAAGTCCTGTTTCAAAATGGAATGTCCATACAGGCCAAGGCAACACATAGAAACAACAACTCACAATCAACAATATCCAAATAACCAATTGAAACATAACGGTTTCCAAAGTACGAAAATTGTATACACATATATATATATATATATATATATATATATATATTTGGTTGGGAGATCATTAGCACCGATTATCACAGTATTTGTTAGCAGAAAGTCCGATCATGCCCGATCGGCTAGGCCATCTAACCACAGACAATGTGGTTTGACATATGATGTGAAAGAAAGTTTTTACAAGAGTAGTACCACCATGTGCGTAACATGGAGTCTGATCTCCACCCGATCAGCTAGACTGTAATGACTTCGCTGGTCGTTCTGTGAGATTAGCCGCATTTCCCCCATTTCTGCTTTACCATATATTTCCTAGCCTATTTATGTTGTGTTGGGTCGGTTGGTTCGAGTTCAGAGTTGAAAAAGTCAACTGGGAGTTGACTTATTGGTAAATGACATCAAAATGCAAATTTTATGGCTCGGATAGCTTCGTTAGGTGATTTAGGACTTAGGAGTGTGTTCGGAATGAAGTTTTGATGTCCGGTGTAGAATTAGAACTGAATTGGCGGAAGTTAGTTTTTGGTAATTTTCGGTCGGTAATGGAAAATAGGTTAGATGAGTTGGAATGGAATTCCTATAGTTGGAGCAGGTTCGTAATGTCATTTTGGATGTGTGTGCAAATTTTTCAGGTCAATCAGATGTGTTTTGGTTGGTTTCGACATCATTGGCGAAATTTAGTAGTTTCAAAGTTCATAGGCTTGAATTTGATGTAATTTTGGTGTTTTTGCGTTGTTTTTGGTGTTCTGAAGGCTCGACTAAGTTTGAATGATGTTATGGGGTGTATTGGTAGGATTGGTTGAGAAGGGGTGTTTATCGTATCTAGATTTTGTGAGGAATGTCAGTGGTAAGACTCCCGCTATTGATTCGGTTCCTGTGATCCGTGACTTTTCGGATGTATTTCCTGCAGACCTGCCAGGCATGCCACCTGACAGGGACATTGATTTTGGTATTGACCTGGTTCCAGGCACTCAACCTATTTCTATTCCACCTTATCGTATGGCATCATCAGAGCTAAGGGAATTAAAGGAGTAGCTTTAGGAACTCCTAGATAAGGGGTTCATTCAGCCCAGTGTGTTACCTTGGGGTGCACCAGTGTTGTTTGTAAAGAAAAAAGGATGGTTCTATGCGTATGTGTATTGATTATCGGCAACTGAACCGAGTTACGGTGAAGAACCAGTATCCCTTGTCTCGTATAGATGACTTGTTTGATTAGTTGCAGGGTGCCAAAGTATTTTCAAAGATTGACTTGCATTCCGGCTATCATCAGTTAAATATTTGGGGGCCAGACATCCCAAAGACTGCTTTCAAGACTAGATATGTGTAACGCCCCGGAAAATTTTGCTAAGTAATTTAGGATTTCGGGGTGCCAGGTAGCTAATTATAATATTTTATGTGCTATAAATATGATGAAAATGAATTGGATATGGTAAATAAGTGTATAAGTCATATAATAAGTAATGTGGGGTCGAAGGAGAGGCCTAAGTCTAAGTGAAATTGGAAAATTTAATAATAGGTTAAAATTCCAAATGAGTTCGCACAAGTCCCCTATTTGACCGAGAATATCTATACATATATAAGGTTTTATGTGATTAAAAAACCTTCCCAATGAAATATCTTCGAGTCTAGTTTCTTACGCGTCAAACCGTTCGTCATTTGGGCATTCCTACACAAAGTTATGATCAAATTACCAAAGGCTAGATTTGCGATCAATTTCGCAATCGCAAAACGACTCCACGGACCGCATTTGCGTCGCATAATGAAGCATATTCGGGCTGCCCACATTTCGATTATGCTATAGCATAATTGCACCACATAATTGACTTCGGGGGTCATTTTTGGAAATTTTCATATCCGAACCCACTTTGATAAATAAGCTTTGGGACTTCATTTGGGACTATTTTATACTAAATCTAGAGAGAGTGAGAGCATTTTAGAGAGAGAAAGAGGGAACCTAGCCTTCCAACCACCAAATCTTGCTCAAGTATTCAAGAATCAAGGAAGATAACCACTAGATTTTCCTCCATCCGGGTAATTCCTGCTTCCAAGATTTCATATAAGAGATTATGAGTTCCAAAATATATTGTGGGGTTATAAATGAGCCATGCATGTGACACTAATCTATAGTATGTGGGATTAATGAACTAATTTGGGTAGTTCCTGTTAAAATTGGTTGAGGGGAGAAGGAATTTCCATTTTTAGACCTTGTAGTCTACTTCACATGTTAGGTGTTTGATGAAATTCCTAAGAGAGTAACACCACGGGTAATCTTCCTAATCATTAATCGATATCTGCTATCTCCTTATAGATTGTTATTGCTAGAGGTGTTGGTGTATTGTAGAAACTTAAGGAAAAGCTCTTTGAGGTATGTATGGCTAACTCTAACATTCATAGAATGAACTCGTTGGTGCTTAAATATCTGGTATGAGTCCCTTGATTGATCCTACGTGAATTGATTGTCTCAATGTGTTAAGTTGGAAGATTTCTCTTCCCCAATTGTTCTAGTTGTCTGCCATGTCACTATGCTACATGAAAATATAAATTATGATTTTTCATGCTCCTTTTGTTATATGTACAAATCATTATATGTCGATTCTCGTTACTGTGAAGGATAATGCTACTGAATGAATGAAAAGGGAAACAAACTCGAATTGTAAAACACGTCCAAGTGCCAAATATCATGTAATAAATGCTGGGAAAGAAATGTGAACTTATAAATTAAATTAAATGGTTATGACGTGCCTTACATGTCTCATTATTTTTGTAATGGTTGTTGTGCCCCCTTTGATTTCATGTGATTCTCTAGTTGCCATGTACTCATACTCTTGGTGGTAGAAATTCTTGTAATTGAGTTGTTACTTTGTTGTTGTGGATTTAAACTATGTACCGTGGGATCGGGTTGCGCACCGCAACAGAAGGAATAAGTGCGATATGTTGAGGAGGAATAAGGGTGAAATGTGATTGTCTGGTGGGATTGGGTTGCACGCCGCAACAAGGAGTAATAAGGGTGGACAGGTGGGATCGGGTTGTGCGCCGCAACAGGATGAATAAGGGTGATATATTGAGGGGTGATAAGGGTGGACTGGTGGGATTGAGTTTCACGCCGCAACAAGGAGTAATTAGGGTGAATGAAATCGTAATAAGAAACTATGAGACCCTTACTTGTGTTCTCTGTAATTCTATGCATCATTGCTTGATTTCTATGACTGACTTTTATTGGCTTACTGTTTATTCTACTTAGAGTAGTATTTGCTCATTCATACTAGTACTATTAGATGGTACTAACATCCCTTTTGCCAGGGGTGTTACATCTTTTAATGGATATAGGTGGCTCTGTAGCTGGTAGTGCTGATCGCAGGTAGCCGTGCCTTCTCTTTCTCCCACACCACTCTTGGTGAGCCCCATTTCTTTCCGGGGTTATGTATAGAATATGTCATTCTCGTTTTGCTTATGTTGTTACATTTTTGAGGTATAGACGGGGCCTTGTTACCAGCATTCCCATGTGGTCCATAAGTTGTATTTAGAGGCTCCGTAGACAAATTGTGGGTGGTGTCGGGTATTGAAAAATTGAACTAGAAATGTTGTTATTTGGCAGAAAAAGAAATGTTTCCTTCGTATCTATTAATTGTAATAATTTGGTTAGTATGGTTATAACTGTTAATGAAAGACGAGAATGAAAATTGTCAATGTAATGCACATAGAGTAGGATTTATGGAGTTCATCTCCTTGTTATTTATGAACTAGTTTGGGTAGAGTGAAACCTAACAGGCTTGCTCAGTCGGGTTTACTCAGCTGAGCGCCGGTCGTGCTCCTTGGTTTTGGGGCGTGACAATATGGTCATTATGAGTTTCTGGTTATGTCATTCGGGCTGACCAATGCCCCAACGAACTTTATGCACTTGATACATAGTGTATTCTGGCCTTATCTGGATTCTTTCGTCATCGTATTCATTGACGATATCTTGGTGTATTCCCGATTTCGGGAGGATCATGAGCAGCATTTGAGAGTTGTGCTTCAGACCTTGAGAGAAGAGATTGTATGTGTTGGTCGAAATCCCAATGCACACGCAAGTGTACGTGGTCGACAAGTAATATAGGA
>ML332813.1:0-30695 GCA_005239505.1 Nicotiana paniculata
CTGTTTCTGCCTTGTAGCATGTGCAAGCAGCAATTTTACAGCTGTGAAGAGTTGACTTGTACAATCACCTCGGGAACTGGTTGCTATATGTTCCCTCTGTTGTTCCTTTGACTCAGAAGAGTTGAATTGTGTCTCCAACTGAAGACTTGTTGACTTGTATAGTCACCTCGGGAACTGGTAGCTATCTGTTCCCTCTACTGTTCCTTTGACTCTGAAGAGTTGAATTGTGTTCCCAACTGGAGTCTTGTTGAACTTTAAGTTCTTGAGGATGTGTATCAGGTTCCTTTAGCTGGTTCTTGACAGTAAGTTTGTTAGATCATCAAAACATAAATAGGGATAACACATATAACCTATCAGCTTTACACACACAAGGGGCACGTTCTAGACATCAAATGCAATGCATATAATACATACAAACCCACACAGACATGACACATAATTCACTCAGGATTGGTTTTATCACGACACACCAGTCAAAGCAGTTAAGCAAATTTAAGAATCTACGATTTAAGGTACTTATACTAGAGTCAAAAACTGAGCCTAAGCTTCACAAGCAGAGTACTAATTGTTCTCAAGGCATAACAAAGTTAAGAGATATCGCTGCAATTCAATTCATAGTCCAGTGATTTCTACTCCTAAAAATTAAAACTAACTACATCCGGTTCAAATAAAACCCTTGGAAAAGAACCGCGACCCAAAGAAAAATCAAAGGGAAATTACTACACTACCTATAAGAAAATCTATTTTTTTAGTTTTTTTTTTCTTAGATTTACTTCCCTCAAGAAAATTGTCTAGGAGATTCATCGTCGGGAAGAGTCCAATTTTTCTATTTTTTAAATTTTTTTTTCTAAAAAAAAAACTAAGACGACACTAACTAAAAACAAATAACTAAAACAAAACCAATATTTACAAGTCCCCAACCCACACTTATTTCATGCAATGTCCTGAGTGCACACACAACTGACAAAATAATAAATAAATGAGTAGGGTGTAAGAAAAACTCCCTGGTCAAACTGCGTCATCACCCTCATCCTTTGAGGGTGTCCACTCTTCATCTTGTGCTTCCTCCTCCTCCTCATCATCATCATGATCCTCATCATCTAACTGCTCCGGCTCAGCCTTGGACTGCTCCGGTGTGTTGAAATCCTCATCATCTGGGAGTTTGTATCCATCACCAAGCCCAACCAGCTGCTGAGAATGAGCATTGAGCGGGATCCACTCATCAAATATGGCCCTCTCCTCTATCGTGGCCGGACGTTCCCCTATCTGCAGGTGCAATTCCATCATCCCATATAAATGGGCCATAAAACATTCATCACGAGCATTGCGCTCGGCACCTGTCAATGATGGCATGTCCGTTCTCGTACGGGCTGATCAATGATGTGGTCGAATTCTGGCTCCTCCTCAACCCCTTCATGTATTAAGAACTGAGTCAACATATTAGCAAATGGAATTCGATTAATCCTCTTACTATACTTACGAGAGACATATGGTAGCGGATCAAATGACCCACATTCACCCTCTGACCGGTCATGAGGAAATAGAGTACGCACGTCCTCTCACGGCTAATAAGCGTGTCATGATTTCAAGGTAGGAGACGTGTATTAATAATTTTCATCCATACTTGAGCCTCCTTCCTCATCTTCTTCTTGGGGAATTTCCTGTGCCGATTTGTTTTCTTATCCCGAACCCATGCTGCCGTAAAATTGACACCACAAATAGTGTGTCTCAGTTCTCGATATGTAAGACGGGATATGAAGTAGTCCAATGGCTCTTGAGGAACATCCGGAGCACCTAAGAAATAACATATTGTCGTGGTTGAAGTCTCTCGACCGTCTACGAATCGGCACCAGCTGTTCAACATCCTTTGGATCAAACCCAGCATAGAATTCCCGAAACAGATTGAGGTTTATATCCCATGTATTTTTTAACAAAAAACCCAACCCCAACTCATGGATGCCTCTCCAAATTGCATGGTACTTGTCTTGTAGGCGATGCTCATGAATAGCAGCTTCCGGATGTACATGTTTTGGCCTACAGTGCTTGTACCAGTCCTTAGTATGTGCAGGTATGCTTTTGATGCCGAACTCCTGCTATCCTTGAGGTTATGGACCGTGGCTTCTATATCTGCCACAACTTGCAGTCCTTCACTTTGACTAGAAGTAGCTTCCCCCATTTTCTCTTCTTCGGGGGAGGTGCATAGGTGGCCTTAGCCTTAGATGGAGCAGTGGATGTGGCCTTTCCTTTACTGGTGTCTTTTTTTGGAGGCATATTCGTTTCTACACAAGTAAGCATTAATAAATTTAAGCTGCATTACAACATTGAACACATGGTCTTGCCACCCCACACTTAAGAGTTTAACATATGATTTGCAACAATTTTCGAGGTTACTCAGACTTCACCTCATATTTTCTTAGCATGAGAATCAAGCAATGACACATGGGCGCTTCCTTTAATTTTGAAGCATCGGGCTATCGGTGAGCCACCCCACACTTAAGATTTTAAAGTGGTGCATGACTACATAGCACTAGTCTTATAATCCCAAAGACGGGGGTTCCAATAGGGACAAAGAATGCATTTGAGGCATTATAACAAACATTTAGCATGCACTAGTTCCATGGGAGTGCTTGTAGGAGTGAGGGATTGCCTCACCTTCCCAAATCGGCTTTGGAGTTTCGTATTACCACTTGTTCACACAATAGAAACACCATTCCTATGAGATTCATGGGGTTGGGATACACAAACACATTATTACAATGAAGAACAACCCCAAAATTTGTGTCTAATTTCATGCATTCACCTAACTCGAAATTTCCAAAGAAAGGAGATAGAAATCATACCTTAGATGTTTAAGAGGAGGGATTTGACTTTGAATTTCTGTTGCAAGTGAAGGAAATAGCAGAAGATTGCTTGTCTTTTAAGGGGTTGTGAGGGGGAGGGTTTGGCAGTGTTCTGCGTGAGTGTGTGAGGGTGTGTTTTGTGAGCAATAGGGTTTTTTGAGCAGGGGGGTTTGGGCGTTTAAGTTAGGGTTTTTTTAAGGGAGGGGTTAAAGGAAATAAGGAAAAAGTTAAAATAAGCCAGAAATTTCATTTACCTGGCGACGCGTGTGTTGCCTCGCCTTACCCCTCGCGAGGCGAGCTCCAACACGAGCTTGGGGGATTGAGGCGCGATGCTTAACGTCTGATGCACCTCGCCTTTTCCCCTGTGGTGCGAGGTCTAACGCCTGATGCACCTTGCCTTATCCCTTGTGAAGCGAGCTCCCACACAAGATTTCTGTCACGACCCAAAATCCCACGCGGGTCGTGACGGCGCCCAACACTGGGGTCAAGCAAGCCAACGGTTGCTTATTAGTGAGATTTTTCCTTATTAACATACCATCCCCACATATTTCCCAAAGTTTTACGCTTAACTCATTTAAAATAGAAGTGGAAACATTTGTCAATTTAAGTACATACAGCCAAAATCATCGTGATCCAATACATATATATATACAGTCCCAAAACAGAATCTACTAAGTGCGTGTGCCAGGAACTAGTGTCACAAGTCAATGGGCGACTAGTAGAATATAAAAAAGAAAATACAAGGGGTACTGCTATCTGAAAGGATATAGACATGAATAACAAAAGATAACTCCATAGCATAGCTGGGAATCGCCAAGGGAGGCAGCTCACAGTGGAGTCAGGTCCGGAATCTGTCAAGCTCCGGTCGGATAACTAGAAACACCAGCCCCAGAACCTGTACTAAGTACAGAAGTGCAGCATGAGTATATAAATATATATATATATATATATATATATATATATATGTACCCAGTGAGTATCCCGCCTAACCTCGAAGAGGTAGTGACGAGAGGTCGACATGACACTCACTAAGGTCCAACAATATAAATTAACAGAATGTAATAAAAACAGTAGGCATGTAAGGCAGTGAAGCAACAAGTATATAAATGTAAGATACTGAAATACAGGAAGAATACTGAGGATAAATAAAACAATTACCACTTCACTTCTTCCCAATATCTATCATATCAATTTCATGAAATTTAATAACAAATAAAGCATACGCATGAAGGGTGAGGACAACCGGCCGGAGTCACAAGATAGTCACGCTCGTGCACTGCCGAAAGATCGATCGGCCCGTCCCAAAAGTGCACCTCTCAAGCTCTCTATGCACTGCCGAAGGATCGATCGGCCCATCCTAAAAGTGCATCTCTCAAACTCTCTACGCACTGCCGAAGGATCGATAGGCCCATCCCAAAAGTATGTCTCTCAATCTCTCCATGCACTGCCGAGGGATCGACCGGCCCGTCCCAAAATTACATCTTTCAATCTCTCCGCGCACTGTCGAAGGATCGATCAGTCTGTCCCAAAAGTGAGCCTCTCAATAGAGTGGGGGAAATTACACACCGCTCGCGGAATACAATTTGGGAAGCGGTCACATGCACATACATTATTCCTTTTTAAAAGAGAATGCCTTTCCATGATCAAATTTCTTACAAGTTTTCTCAAACTTTCATAACTTCGGGGATGTAAACAATATGAAATGTAAATTCAGCACCCATATAGTTCATATCAAGTAAAACACAAGGCATGATGTGGGCCTAACTACCCGGACATAATAGAAATAGTCGCTACGTACGGACTCTCGTCATTGTACGTACGTAGCCCCCACAAATTATCACATATAGCATTTAAATCACCTAGGGGGACAATTTCCCCTTACAAGGTTAGAAAGGAGACTCACCTCGTGACGAAACCACCCCTCGGATCAAGGATGCGCCCGAATCTCCGAAATCTACCCTCGACGGCTCGCAACTAGCCAAATATAGTATAATTACATCAACTCATGATCAAAGAAGAAGAATTAACCTATTAACCCAAAATTCACCATTATTGAAGAATTACCCAATTTCAACCCCGAGCCCGCATGCTCGAATATCAAGAATTATTAAAGGGGTCGCTCACTCGTAGCCTAAGGATCAAGATTACGTAACTTTATTGGAATACATGGCAATCATTGAGTGATTTATCATATTCTTAAGAACCCTAACTTGTACTATCCAAATTCTTGATTTTCTTGATGTCTTAGTAATTAATTCTAGTTGAATTCCATGTAAAATTTAGGAAAATAGAGAGGAATTACTCACCTTAGCACTATATAGGTCGTGGAGGGTGCTGCTCAAGCTTGAAGGCTCTCTAATGGAGTTTTGGATGAGAAAGAATGAAGAAAACCCGTGTTTAAACATTTAAATAGGCCTGCCTACAGGGGTTTCCGCACCTGCGACCAAGGGACCGCACCGGCGAGAAAAGAATAGCACCTGCGGAAAATGGCGAGGGGGCTGGGGATCGCACCTGCGGAGGGGTTTCTGCACTAGCGGACCCGCTCCTGCGGAAATTGTTCCGCACCTGCGAAGGTAGGGGGCCCCTGGGTTTTCGCACCTGCGAGGCTGGGACCGCAGGAGCGGTCCCGCACCTGCGACTGGGCAACCGCATCTGCGGTCACACCAGAACAGGTGCACCAACAACTATGTTTTGCTGGTTTTTAGCCCCGCTAGGTGCTCGAGAGGCACCTGGGCCCACCCGATCCCTAGTCCAAATATACCAACGAGTCCCAAATCATGATACGGACTCGCTCGAGCCTTCGAAACACCCAAAACAATGCTAAAACTCGAAATCACACCCCCAAACAGCAAGAACCAAACTTAAGAACTTTAAGTTTTCTAGACTTTGCTAACAACGTGCCGAACCGACCTATACAACTCGGAATGACACCAAATTTTGCAGGCAAGTCATAATTAACATAACGGAGCTGTTCCCGATCTTGAAACTCCGTTCGGACCTCGATATCACAAAAACACGTCCCAAACCAAAATATGAACTTAAGGAACTTCTTATTTCAATATTGGGCGCCGAAATGTCCCCGAGTCATCAGAAACCCAATCCGAACATACACCAAGGTACGAAATCATCACACGAAGCTATCGGAACCAACGAAACTCGATTCCGAGGTCGTTTACCCAAAATGTTGACCGAAGTCAAACTTGGCCTTAAAGGCCAACCTTAAGGAACCAATTGTTCCTATAGCACTCTAAACACCTCCGAATCCCGGACCACCAGTCCTCGCAAGTCATAAATCACAAAAAGCCGCTATGGGAAGTTTCATTTAGGGGAAAGGGTCCGATAACACAAAACGACCGGTCGGGTCGTTATATTCTCCACCTCTTAAACAAACCTTCATCCTCGAACGGGTCTAGAGTAATACCTGAAGTGCTGAATAAGTGTGGATATCTGCTCTGCATGTCCTCCTCGGACTCCCAGGTCGCCTCCTCAACTGATTGGCCCCTCCACCAGACCTTTACAACAGAAACTCTCTTGGACCTCAACTGGCGATCATGTCTATCAATAATAGCAACTAGCTCGTCCTCGTAGCCCAACCTCTCATCCAACTGCATAGTGCTGAAATAGACCACATGTGAGAAGTCAGCGTGGTACCTCCGGATCATGGATACATGAAAAACTGGGTGAACTCCTGATAAACTGGGAGGCAAGGCCAGCTCATAAGCAACCTCCCCAACTCGCCTCAACACCTCGAATGGACCTATAAACCTCGGGCTCTGCTTGCCCGTCTTCCAAAACCTCATAATACCCTTTATAGGCGAGACTTTCAATAGGACCCTATCTCCCTCCATAAAGGATACATCACGCGCCCTCTGATCCGCGTAACTCTTCTGTTTGGACTGTTCTGTACGGATCCTCTCTTGAATCAACTTCACTTTCACCAGGGCATCCCTCACCAGGTCAGTGCCATATACCTTAGCCTCGCCAGGCTCAAACCACCCGATGGGAGAACGACATTGCCGACCATACAAAGCCTCAAATGGTTCCATCTCAATGCTGGACTGATAACTATTATTGTAAGAAAACTCGGCCAAAGGCAAGAACTGGTCCCACTGACCCCCGAAATCAATCACACATGCCCTGAGCATGTCCTCTAATATCTGAACTGTATGCTCTGACTGACCATCAGTCTGAGGGTGAAATTTTGGCTGAGGTCTATCTGGGTGCCCATCTCACTATGCAATGCTCTCTAGAAGTGCGAGGTGAACTAAGGACTTCAATATGATATAATGGACACCGGCACACCATGCAACCGGACTATCTCCAGAATGTAGATCTGGGCCAACCTCTCAAATGTATAAGTAGTAGCCACTGGAATGAAATGCGCCGATTTGGTCAATCTATCCACAATGACCCAAATCGCGTCAACCTTCCACAAAGTCCGAGGCAACCCAACCACGAAGTCCATAGTAATGCACTCCTATTTCCACTCAGGAATGGGCATCTGCTGAAGTAGGCCTCCTGTCCTCTGGTGCTCATACTTAACCTGCTGGAAATTAAGGCACCTAGTCATACTCCACAATTTCCTTCTTCATTCGCCTCCACCAGAAATGCTGCTTCAAATCACGATACATCTTCGTAGTACCAGGGTGAACAGAATATCGAGAACTGTGTGCCTCCTCTAGAATCCTCTCCCTCAGGACATTAACATTAGGTACACATAAGCATCTCTAAAGTATCAGAACACCATCCTCGTCAATGGCAACGTCCTTGGCCCTACCTTGAACCACTGTCGCCCGAAGCTCTGCTAAGCACGAATCATGGAACTGTCGGGCCTTAATCTCTCCCAATAATGAAGACTGAGAAACCACATGTGCCAAAAATCGACGAGGCTCTGAAAGATCTAACCTCACCAAGCGATTGGCCAAAGACTGAATGTCCAAGGCTAGAGGTCTTTCCTCTGCTGCAATATAAGCCAAGCTACCCATACTCTCAGCTTTCCTGCTCAAAGCATCTGCCACCACTTTAGCCTTGCCTGGGTGATAAATAATGGTGATATCATAATCCTTCAACAACTCAAGCCATCTGCGCTGCCTCAAATTAAGATCCTTCTGCTTGAACAAGTGATGCAAGCTACGGTGGTCTGTATAAACCTCACAGGACACTCCATACAAATAGTGCCTCCAAATCTTAAGAGCATGAACAATCGCCGCCAACTCCAAATCGTGCACAGGGTAATTCTTCTCATGAACCTTCAGCTGGCGTGAAACATAAGCAATAATTCTCTCCTCCTGCATCAATACACACCCCAAGCCAACGTGTGAAGCATCACAATATACCGTGTACATCCCAAAATCGAAAGGCAATACTAGAACCGGCGTTGAGGTCAATGTTGTCTTGAGCTTCTGAAAGCTCGCCTCACACTCGTCATACCGTCCAAACGGGGCATTCTTCTGAGTCAATATAGTCAATGGAGCTGCAATAGAAGAGAAACCCTCCACAAATCAGCGATAATAACCTGCTAGACCCAAAAAGCTCCTGATCTCTATAGCTGAAGTAGGACGCGACCAACTCTGAACTGCCTCGATCTTCTGAGGGTCAACCTTGATACCCTCTCCGGATACCACATGCCCCAAAAATTCCACGGAATCCAACCAAAACTCATACTTGGAGAACTTAGCATATAGCTTCTGTTCTCGCAAAGTCTGGAGCACAACTCTCAAATGATGCTCGTGCTCCCCCAGGCTACGGGAGTAAAACAAAATGTCATCAATGAAGACAATGACGAAGGAATCAATCTACGGCCTGAACACCCTATTCATCAAGTCCATGAATGCTGCTGGGGCATTAGTCAAGCCAAAGGACATCACCAGGAACTCATAGTGGCCATATCTCGTACGAAAAGAAGTCTTCGGAACATCTGAAGCCCGAATCCTCAACTGATGATACCCGGTTCTCAAATCAATCTTAGAAAGAACATGAGCACCCTGCAACTGGTCAAACAAATCATCGATGCACGGCAAGGGATACTTGTTCTTAATGGTGACCTTGTTCAACTGGCGGTAATCAATACACATCCACATAGACCCATCTTTTTTCTTCACAAATAAAATCGGGGCACCCTACGGTGATACACTCGGTCTGATGAACCCCTTAGCTAACAACTCCTCAAACTGCTCCTTCAACTCTTTCGGATCCATACGATATGAAGGAATGGATATAGGATGGGTGCCTGGAGCTAAATCAATGCAGAAGTCAATATCACGGTCCGGAGGCATGCCCGAAAAATCCTAAGGAAATACATCAGCATACTCTCGAACAACTGGAACAGAATCAATCATCGGGGACTCGGCGGTGGTGTCCCGCACATAAGCTAAATAGGCTAGACAACCCTTCTCGACCATATGTCGAGCCTTCAAGAATGAAATAACCCGGCTGGTTGTGCTAACTGAAGAACCCCTCCACTCCAGCCTAGGTGACTCAGGCATGGCTAAAGTAATTGTCTTGTCATGGCAATCAAGCACGACATGATAAGGAGATAGCCAATCCATCCTAGAATAGCCTCAAAATCAACCATGTCGAGCAATAAAAGGTCAGCTCTGGTCTCGAACCCACAAAGGTGATCACACAAGACCTATACACCCGGTCTACCACCACAGAGTCGCCCACATGAGTGGACACATATATAAGAGATCCCAAAGACTCTCGAGAGACATCCAGAAAAGGAGAAAATAAGGCTGAAACATATGAATAAGTGGATCCTGGATCAAACAATACTGAAGCCTCTCTACCACATACTGAGATAATACTTGTGATCACGGCGTCTGAGGCCACTGCATCTGATCTGGCCGGAATAGCATAAAACCTAGATGGAGCACCTGAAGGATGAGCCCCACCGGAGTGAACATGAGCTTCCTGACCTCCCCCTGACTGGCCTCCACCTCTAGGACGACCCCTGCCGGCCTGTCCTCCACCTCTAGGTGGCCGGACTGCTGGTGCCGGACCCATCGGTTGATAGCTCTGCTGCATGGCCTTGCCCCGATACTGGGGACACTGTTTCCTCATATGACCTGGCTCTCCACACTCATAACATTGCCCAGGTGGCACAGTCTGCTGCACCGATGAAGTTCCCTTAAGGGCCGGAGGGCGATGAGAACCCTCAGGCGTAGTACTGAAATAAGGGTCGGAGGATCTCGGATGACTGGAATAACCACTGTGTGAACTCTGAATGGCTGGAGGACGGTAGGAACGCTCTGGCATGGCACTGAAATGAGGCCTCGCTGGAACACCTCGAGGAGGTGGTGGAGGTTCTGAGTATAAAGTCCTGCTGGGCTGACCACCAATATGCTGACCCCTGCCCCTAACTGGGGCGCCTCTGAAATCCCCAGAGAATCTAGCCCTCTTATCCTGCTGAACCTGCTCCCTTCTCCTCAACCAGTAACCCTCGATCCTACGAGCAATCTCCACAACGAGCTGATACGGGGTACTCATCTCCACCTCTCGAGCCATGGTCGATCTAATACCTGGATGCAACCCTGCTACAAACCTTCGAACTCTCTCAGCATCCGTGGGCAATATCATGAGAGCGTGTCATGACAGCTCTGAAAATCTGGCCTCATAATCTGTCACGGACATCTGCCCCTGCTTTAACCGCTCAAACTGACCCCTCAGCTCTTCCCTTTCAGAGGGTGGAATATATCTATCCAAGAACATTTGTGTGAACTGCTCCCAAGTGATAGTAGGAGAATCGGCTGGCCTGCTGAGAATATAAGACTGCCACCACCTTCGAGCTTTGCCCTCTAACTGGAATGCATTAAAATCCACACCATGGGACTCTAGGATCCTCATGTTGTGTAGTCTATCCCTGCACCTATCAATGAAGTCCTGGGCATCCTCACCTCGCTCAGCCCCGAAGACTGTAGGGCGTAAACGGGTCCATCTGTCTAACATCTTATGCTGGTCGCAACCCACAACTAGTCTAGGCTCTGGTGCTGCCGCTACAGGCTGGGTACCATCCACGGGCAGTGTACCCGGGGTGGATGTAATGCTGTTGTCGGTCCTGCGGCTTGGGCAGTAGGGGTCTGGGCTCCCCCTCCCGCCTATGAAGTGGCAGGATCTGCTGGAAATAAACCAACCTGGAACATGGTGTCCATGAATCTCATCATACGGCCCATGACTTCCTGGAAGCCTGGCACCGTCATAAAGTCTATGGGTGTCGGATTTGTTGCAGGCATCTCATCCTTCTCCTCTAGTATAGGGTCCTCTGGTGGCGGGGCCGGTATAGCTCTGGGACGCCCTCGTCCCCTACCACGGGCCGGTGCCCTCCCCCAGCCTCAGACGGCGGGGGTAGCGGCCCTTCCCGAGTCTGAAACATCAGATGCACGCGTCCTCACCATCTGTGAGAGAATAGAAGAATGAATTTAGTAAATCATAGGCTGCACGATAAAGTAAGAACAAATAGAGGTTTCCTAACACCCTGTAGCCTCCAGAAGATAAGTACAGACGTCTCCGTACCGATCCGCAAGACTCTACTAGGTTCGCTCGTGACTTGTGAGACTTACGTGAACCTAGTGCTCTGATACCACGTTGTCACGACCCAAAATCTCATGCGGGTCGTGATGGCGCCCAACACCGGGGTCAGGCAAGCCAACGGTTGCTTATTAGTGAGATTTTTCCTTATTAACATACCATCCCCACATATTTCCCAAAGTTTTACGCTTAACTCATTTAAAATAGAAGCGGAAGCATTTGTCAATTTAAGTACATATAGCCAAAATGATCGTGATCCAATACATATATATATATATATACAGTCCCAAAACAGAATCTACTAAGTGCTTGTGCCAGGAACTAGTGTCACAAGTCAATGGGCGACTAGTAGAATATACAAAAGAAGATACAAGGGGTACTGTTGTCTGAAAGGATATAGACATGAATAACAAAAGATAACTCCATAGCATAGCTGGGAATCGCCAAGGGAGGCAGCTCACAGTGGAGTCAGGTCCGGAATCTGTCAAGCTCCGGTCGGATAACTAGAAACACCAGCCCCAGAACCTGTACTAAGTACAGAAGTGCAGCATGAGTACATAAATATATATATATATATATATATATATATATATANTCGCCTAACCTCGAAGAGGTAGTGACGATAGGTCGACATGACACTCACTAAGGTCCAACAATATAAATTAACAGAATGTAATAAAAACAGTAGGCATGTAAGGCAGTGAAGCAACAAGTATATATATATATATATAAGATACTGAAATCCAGGAAGAATACTAAGGATAAATAAAACAATTACCATTTCACTTCTTCCCAATATCTGTCAGATCAATTTCATGAAATTTAATAACAAATAAAGCATACACATGCAGGGTGAGGACAACCGGCCGGAGTCACAGGATAGTCACGCTCGTGCACTGCCGAAGGATCGATCGGCCCGTCCTAAAAGTGCACCTCTCAAGCTCTCTATGCACCGCCGAAGGATCGATCGGCCCGTCCCAAAAGTGCATCTCTCAACCTCTCTACGCACTGCCGAAGGATCGATCGGACCGTCTCAAAAGTGCGTCTATCAATCTCTCCATGCACTGCCGAGGGATCGACCGTCCCGTCCCAAAAGTGCTTCTCTCAATATCTCTGCGCACTGCCGAAGGATCGATCGGCCCGTCCCAAAAGTGCATCTCTCAATATCTCTGCGCACTGCAGAAGGATCGATCGGCCCGTCCCAAAAGGGAGCCTCTCAATAGAGTGGGGGAAATCACACTCCGCTCGTGGAATACAATTTGCGAAGCGGTCACATGCACATACATTATTCCTTTTTAAAAGAGAATTCCTTTCCATGATCAAATTTCTTACAAGTTTTCTCAAATTTTCATAACTTCGGGGATGCAAACAATATGACAAATTCAGCACACATATAGTTCATATCAAGTAAAACACAAGGTATGATGTGGGCCTAACTACCCCGACATAATAGAAGTAGTCGCTACGTACGGACTCTCGTCACTTGTACGTACGTAGCCCCCACAAATTATAACATATAGCATTTAAATCACCTAGGGGGACAATTCCCCCTTACAAGGTTAGAAAGGAGACTCACCTCGTGACGAAACCACCCCTCGGATCAAGGATGCGCCCGAATCTCCGAAATCTACCCTCGACAGGTCGCAACTAGCCAAATATAGTATAATTACATCAACTCATGATCAAAGACGAAGAATTAACCTATTAACCCAAAATTCACCATTCTTGAAGAATTACCCAATTTCAACCCCCAGCCCGCATGCTCGAATATTGGGAATTATTGAAGGGGTCACTCACTCGTAGCCTAAGGATCAAGATTACGTAACTTTATTGGAATGCATGGCAATCATTTAGTGATTTATCAAATTATTAAGAACCCTACCTTGTATTATCCAAATTCTTGATTTTCTTGATGGTTTAGTAATTAATTCTAGTTGAATTCCATGTAAAATTTAGGAAAATAGAGAGGAATTACTCACCGTAGCACTATATAGGTCGTGGAGGGTGCTGCTTAAACTTGAAGGCTCTCTACTGGAGTTTTGGATGAGAAAGAATGAAGAAACCCCGTGTTTAAACATTTAAATAGGCCTGCCGACAGGGGTTTCCGCACCTGCGATCCAGGGACCACACATGCGGTCCCGCACCTGTGAGAAAAGAATCGCACCTAAGAAAAATGGTGAGGGGGCTGGGGATCGCACCTGCGGAGGGGTTTCCGCACCAGCAGACCCGCTCCTGCGAAAATTGTTCCCCACCTGCGAAGGTAGGGGGCCCCTGGGTTTTCGTACCTGCGAGGCTGGGACCGCAGGAGCGGTCCCGCACCTGCGACTGGGCAACCGCACCTGCGGGCACACCAGAACAGGTGCAGCAGCAGCTATGTTTTTCTGGTTTTTAGCCCCGCTAGGAGCCCGGGCCCACCTGAGCCCTAGTCCAAATATACCAACGAGTCCCAAATCATGATACATACTCGCTCGAGCCTTCGGAACACCCAAAACAACACTAAAATTCGAAATCACACCTCCAAACCCCAAGAACCAAACTTAAGAACTTTAAGTTTTCTAGACTTCGCTAACAACGGCCGAACCGAATTATACAACTCGGAATGACACCAAATTTTTCAAGCAAGTCATAATTAACATAACGGAGCTATTTCCGATCTTGGAATTCCGTTCGGACCTCGATAACATAAAAACACGTCCCAAACCAAAATATGAACTTAAGGAACTTCTTATTTCAATATTGGGCACCGAAATGCCCCCGGGTCATCAGAAACCCAATACGAACATACACCAAGGTCCGAAATCATCACACGAAGCTATTGGAACCGACGAAACTCGATTCCGAGGTCGTTTACCCAAAATGTTGACCGAAGTCAAACTTGGCCTTAAAGGCCAACCTTAAGGAACCAATTGTTCCTATAGCACTCTAAACACCTCCGAATTCCGGACCACCAGTCCCGCAAGTCATAAATTACAAAAAGCCACTATGGGAAGTTTCATTTAGGGAAACGGGGTCCGATAACGCAAAACGACCGGTCGGGTCGTTACAATTTCCTTCAGGCGACGCAAGGCCTAATGCCTGACCCAGCTTGCTGGGGACCAGGCGATGCGCAGTGCGTTGTACGACTTGTCGAAATCACCTGCAAATATGTTATTACCTAAAAATGAAAAGAAAAATTCTAACTACACCAAAAAATCAACTACGAATTGGGTTGCATCCCAACGAGAGCCTTAGTTAACTTCACGGCATGACAAATACAACATTACAATGGGTTGCCTCTCATGAAATTCCTGATTTAAAGTCGCGGCACAACGCAGGTAATCGATTTAAGGCTCGCTCATCATTGGTGGCTCTAGCAAATGAGTCATCGACACTACTTTCGTGTCATCCATGCCTAAATAATGTTTTAACCTGTGCCCATTGACTCTGAACTTGCGAGAGTCATCTTCCGATAATCTCTACGGCTCCAATGGGGTGAATCTGTAGCACACAAAATGGTCCTGACCATCTTGACTTCAATTTTCCCAGAAACAACCCCAATCTCGACTAGTTCAAGCGGCCTCCACGTCCAGATTTAATTGTCGCAACGCCCAGAAGTCTTTATGCTCTAACTCCACTGGCAAGTGACATTCCTTTCCAAACATTATACAGTGACATACCAATCAGAGTTTTGAATGCAGTGCGGTAAGCCCATAGCGCATCATCCAATTTTCTCGCCCAATCAGTCCGAGTGGCATTTACATTTTTGGTCAAGACACTCTTGATTTCTCTGTTTGACACCTCGACTTGCCCACTCGTTTGTGGGTGATACAGAGTAGCAACTTTATGGCGAACCCATATTTCTCCAACAAATTTTCAAAGGCTCGGTTGCAGAAGTGGGTACCCCCATCACTGATGATAGCTATTGGAGTGCCATATCGGGTGAAGATGTTCTTTCTCAGGAAACCAATAACTGCCTTCGCATCATTTGTTGGAAGTGCCACAGCTTCTACCTATTTCTAGAAATAGTCCACTGCTACAAGTATGTACTTGTTATTGTATGAGTTGACAAATGGTCCCATAAAGTCGATTCCCCACACATCAAACACTTCTACCTCTTGGATTGGGTTCATGGGCATCTCATGTCGACGAGAAATATTCCCCGTTCGTTGGCACTCATCACAATTTTTCACCCAGAAGTGTGCATCTTTAAACAACATCGGCCTATAAAAACCTGACTCCAACACTTTAGTCATTGTCCTTACACCCCCAAAACGTCCTCTATATGGTGAAGCATGACATGCCTACAAAACAGAAGATTGATCTATCTCGAGAATGAATCTCCGGATCATGTTATCAAGAAAAATCCTAAACAAATATGGTTCATCCTAAAAATGCATGCGACAATCACGAAAAACTTTTTCTTTTGCACAGAAGACAAGTCATAAGGAACAATACCGCTTGCCAGGTAATTTGCAATATCTGCATACCATGGTGTAGCATCGAGGCTCATCGCTAAGAGTTGTTCATACAGGAAAGTATCCATGATCTCCTCCACCTCAACCTTCTTTTCTGCTCCTTCAAGCCTGGACAGATGATCAGCGACTTGGTTTTCTATTCACTTTCGGTCCCAGATTTCCAAGTCGAGCTCTTGTAGAAGTAGCACCCATCGAATTAGGCGCGAATTTGACTCCTTCTTCTCAATTAGGTACCTGAGGTTAGAACGGTCAGTGTAAATAATTACCTTTGAGCCTATCAGGTATGACCTGAATTTATCGAATGCGAACACCACAACTAGCATCTCTTTCTCTGTCACTGTGTAGTTCAGTTGGGCTCCGCTTAGGGTTCTACTTGCATAGTATATCAGATGCATGACTTTATCTTTTCGCTGCCCAAGAACTGCTCCCACATCATAGTCGCTTGCGCCACACATTAGCTCGAAAGGTTGCCCCACGCGGGGGCCACTATGGTTGGTGCAGTCACTAATTTCTTGTTCAACTCCTCAAACGCTACCCTGCAATCATCATAAAACATAAAAGGATGATATTTTTCAAGCAGTTTACACAAGGGGTTAGCAATTTTGGAGAAATATTTTATAAATCGTATATAGAAACCGGCGTGGCCAAGGAAACTTCTTATTGCTTTGACGGAAGTGGGTGGTGGAAGCTTTTCTATCACATAAACTTTTTCACAATCTACCTCAATGGCCTTACTTTACACTAGGTGCCCCAATACTATACCTTCATGTACCATGAAATGCAACTTTTCCCAGTTGAGCACCAGATTAGTCTCCACACATTTTTCCAGCACTCATTTCAGATTATTTAGGCAATCATCGAATGAGTCTCCCACCATTGAGAAATCATCCATAAAGACCTCAATTATGTCATCTACCATATCCACGAAGATGTCCATCATGCACCTTTGAAATGTGGTGGGTGCATTGCAAAGGCTGAACAACATTCTCCGAAAAGCGTAGACGCCATATGGACGGGTGAATGACATTTTCTCTCTATCTTCCAGGGCGATGGAGATCTGATTATACCCTGAGTATCCATCCAGAAAGAAAAATTGGGACCTCCCAGCCAATCTATCTAGCATTTGATCAATGAATGGCAAGGGAAAGTGGTATTTTTGGTGGCCTTGTTCAATCTTCTGTAGTCCATACAAATTTTCCATCCCGTGACTGTTCTTGTCTATATCAACTCGTTGTTCTCGTTTTGCACTACAGTCATTCCACTTTTCTTTGGCACACATTGGACTGGGCTGATCCATTTGTTGTCGGAGATAGGGAAAATGATCCCTGCATCTAACCACTTTATTACCTCCTTTTTCACAACTTTTTTCATGTTGAGGTTCATCCTTCTTTGATGTTCTCTGGAAGGTTTGTGGCCATCTTCCAGTAAAATCCTATGCATACAGAAGGCCGGGTTGATACCCTTAATGTCTGCAATGGTCCAATCAATTTGCAGTTTTGCACTCTATCATTACCTGCAAAAGTTGTTCTTCCTGCACATCTAACAAACCAGATAACATAATAACAGGTAAAGTTGAGTTAGGTCCCAAGAAAACATATCTGAGATGAGGTGGTAGCGGCTTCAATTCCAACTTTGGTGGCTCTTCTATCAATGGCTTAGCTGGAGGAGTCTTTCTTTCTTCTAAGTGCAAAGGCTCAAATTCGAACTCTCTTTTCCAAACCCCTTGGCCTTCAAGAGCTAGCACCCACTCCGCCAAGTCCTCTCCATTATGTCATCTAAGTTCATGAGACAGACTGCTAGATGATCTTTAGCGTTCAAAGTCTCATATTCCTCCTCCAAAATTACATCCATAGCTTCTATTAGAGAGCAATTAGCAAATTCACTTGATCGCCGCATAGATTTTTGCACATTGAATGTTATCTCTTCATCATTTAGTCTCATTTTTAGCTCTCCTATTTCACAATCGATTAAAGCTCTCCCAGTGGCCAAGAATGGTCTTCCCAAAATTATGGGAATCTCCTCGTCAATTCGGTAGTCCAGAATCACAAATTGTGCTGGGAACACAAACTTCCCAACCTGCACTAATACATCATCAAGGATACATGATGGCCTCTTCACTGTTCGGTCGGCTAGCTGTAGTAACATGGATGTGGGTCTTGCTCTTCCAATGCCTAACCTTTTGTAGATAGACAAGGGCATCAAGTTTATGATTTCCCCCAAATCACACAATGCTTTAGCAAAAGCATAGCTGCCTATCGTGCATGGGATTGTGAAACTCCCTGGGTTTGATAACTTCTCAGCTACGGGTCTCGTCACGAATGCACTACAGGTCTGGGTTAATGTAACAGTGGACAGGTCTTGAAAGTCGAATTTGCGAGACATTAAATCTTTCATCATTTTGGCATACCCAGGCATCTTCTGCAAAGCGTCAATCCGTGGAATGTTCACCTGGATTTGTTTCAGCATCTCCATTAATTTCTTATACTGCTCATCCTTCTGGTATTTGGCCAATATCTGTGGGAATGGTGTTTGAGGCCGCTTCCTTCCTATGATTTGAGTTTTGTCTTGCTCAGGCACTACTTTTACTGTCGTTTCTTGTGCTACCTCAGTCTCCTTCGCAACCTCTTTTTCTTTGTTTGTGCTCTCTTTTTCATGTTGTATCGTCACCTCAGTTAACCATGTTGAATCGTCTATCTCAATGGGTACTGGCACAAGTGTTTCAGTTGATCGGCTTTCGCAAGCAATTTCTTGCTCTAGATCTAGGTCTCTTCCATTTCTTAGACTTACTACCATAAGTTGTTTCGGGCCCTGCTCTTTTGGATTGACCTGTGTGTCTGCAGGTAGCGTCCCTTTGGGACGATTATTTAGAGCCATCGAAATCTGTCCTAATTGAATCTCAATGCCCTTTATTTCTGATCGTGAGTCCACTCTTCCTTGTATTTTTCCATTGGACCTAATCAGTTGTTGCAGAATTCCTTTAATTTCAGATAACCCATTATCTTGTCTCACTATCTGTTGTTGTTGAGATTGTTGATAAGCTAGCTGTTGATTTTGCTGGTTGTAACCTAGTGCCTTTGGTAAGGCACAAATTGACCCTGTGGCCGCATAACTCCGGGATTGTTGTTGTTATTGTACTGTTGTTGTGCTGGTCTATATTGTTGATTTTGTTTCCCCCAATTCTGACCACCTTGTCTCTGTCCCCCATAGTTGGCCACATAGTTCATATCTTCCTGATAGTGCTGGTTTTCACCTTCTGCACTCCACGAGCATACATATGGTTGGTTAATTCATGGTATACATAAGCAACCATTAGTTGCGTCAACTATGTGTACCTGCTGTTTCTGGCATGATTCATCGATTTTTTTTGTGAGGATACTCATTTGCGTCATTAGAGTGGCCATATTTTCGGCTATGGAGTTTTTTGGGTCCAAAGCCACTGAGTGAACCACATGAGTGATCGTAGAGTCTCTTGTCATCCATCCTGAGTTCGGAGCCATTTATCAAGTAGGATCTTGCATTCTCTGAATGATTTTCTAAAAAATGCTCCACCTGCTGAAGCATCAACATTGGCCTTTAAGCCGTCTACTAGTCCCATGTAGAACCTTTGCCCCAACATCTGATATAGAATGCCATGGTGTTGATATTTAACCATAATACCCTTGAACCTCTCCTACATTTTTTGTAGTGTTTCTGTTGGTCTCTACCTGAAGCTCAACATATCATCAATTTGTTTGGCACTCTTATTGGGCGGGTAGAACTTGTTCAAAAATTGCTTGACTAATTCCTCCCAAGTAGTGATGGAGTTTATGGGGAGTGCATTAAGCCAATTCTGAGCTTCTCCTATCACCGAGAAGGAAAACAATAGCAACTTTATTACTTCCGATGTCAGATTAGGTTGCCTTTTCGTGACACATATCGACAGAAAATTCTTCAGATGCTGCTGAGGATCTTCAACATTCGACCCTAAGAACAGTACATTGTTCTGCAACAAATGCAGCATGGCGTTTGTGATTTTAAATGATTCCGCTTGTATCTGAGGGACTGCAATTGCGGTTGCCCGATATTCAGTGTTGAGTTGTGCCCATACAATGCTGCTTTTGGTACAAGAGGCACCACACCCTGATTGTTTGGTTCATTTGCATTGTTTCTGTTGTTGTTTGGATTTTCTATTATGTCATTCATGTCTGGTTCAATTTGTTTTGTTATGTTCCGTTGTTGCTTGCCCTTCTTGTTTGTACGATTCAGTGTCTTGAAAACTTTCTCAGGATCTGATAATGCTTCGAACAATTCATCAGCTCTTGAGGAGTTCCTAGGCGACTACAAACGTTAGAATATCAATGTATTTGATTTAAAACGAAGAAAATTAACTACACTAAGAATTCTAGCACTTCTTTTAGCTGCAATTAATAACACCGTTAAATCTCCGGCAATAGCGCTAAAATTTGATCACGCCCAACTATGCCTTATAAAAAGGCCTAAGCAGTTGTTGCAAATATATTTTGGTTAATAAGTCTTTCGAAGTCGAATCCCACAGAAAAATAACCTATTAAACACAGCTACTAGACTCACACAAATTCACGCAATCAATCTTCATAAATATTTAAGTAACAAATTGAATGTTTACTAACTAACTATCAAGTAATGAAACTACAATAATTAATAACTAACTACGAACGAGTTGTAGACAAAAATTGATGATCTAAGGTTATGATTTCCTTTATTGTCGGAATCTTTTCCGCTAGGTTTTCTCTAAATTTGCCTAAGTCTTCTCCATCGATCATGAGCGCTCTGAGTATCGTAATTCTCTCCCGAGAACTACCACAATTTACTAGATATATTCTTATGAATTACGCTAGCTGGCATTAAGTACGCTCACTCGGATCGCATCAAGGTTTCGTTATTTCTAATCTCACCTTTAAACTCCTTGTATTGATCCGTGGTATACGTTAAGAGTGATGTTGCTACTTTTTAATTTATACATTTAAGACCTATTCACGCGTTGTCTTTCTTTTTTCCTTCACATAATAGTTCTAGTTACTTCATTATTTATATATACTGTAAAAACTCTGTATAACAATATCGTTTGCTTCAAAAAGTTTTGACTTTTATTGTAGCTAGTCATTATACACTTATAACAAGCTTTTGAATATATTTTGGCTGTTATAGATAAAAATTATCCAAAAATTAATTTCCTTTTTCTTTTTTAATATTACTTATAAAGGTAAAAAAAAATTAAATTTAAAATCTCAAACATATGAATATTTCACGAATTAAATGATAAAAAAGTCTAATACATTATTAAAAAATTCATAACTAAACTTATAAACATTTAAACTCTAAGGCACACAATTAAATCTTTCAAAATTGATGGAAGAACTCCATAATTATAACTTATTTCGTAGATTCAAGTCTCTTGCTATGATATAACGCTTGAATCGACGTATATTTGCATCTAAACTTTCAGCAAAAAGATATAAAATTACTAGTCTTTGAAGGCCATCTAAGAGCTTAACAATTGAATCTTTAGATATCTTTTTAATATTTTTCTAATAAAAAATATATCATTTGAAGATCTTCAAATAATATGCATATTTTCCTGAAACGTACTGTTATCTTTAAGATATATATATTTCTATTAAAAAATTTATATTTAAATTTAATTAAAACATTTAAGATTATTATTAAAAAATCTACGAGGTAATTTTATAAAAAGTGTACTGTCATAAAGATAATTGTTACTGTTATAAGTAAAAAGTTATTAATATAATATAAGAAATGATTCTAAGACAAGACTTTTGTAATAACCGATTATTATATATGGATGTTGTTATAGAAAGATCTTACCAAAAAATGAGGCTTTTATAATAATTGACTATTATATATGGATACTGTTATAGAGAGGTCTTACCGTACGTGGCAATTCAATAAAATTTTAACAAATATTAACTATTAACGCAAAAATAAATACAAGTTTAGCGATTTAGTATTTTAATAGTCGAATTATATAATTTAATTCTAATTCTAATTCTAATTCCGCCTCCACTTATTTCCTCATGTTTCATTAAGATCACGATGAACGACCATAAATAAATAGAATTAAAAGATAATTGTTCTAAAGCGGAAACATGCAAATAACCATTCTTAGCAAAATAAATCTAACAAATTACAGGAACCTGAATTTCCATTTATCTTTTAAACATTACTACTCAGATCTGACATTAGATGATCTAATTTGCTCTCCAGGGTCTGGAGGTTTCGGAGCGTGTGGTGGAAACGCTTCCGGCTGTCCAGGCGGCGAAGTCGGTGGCCGTGGTGCTTCGTGGCTAGGCGGTGAGGTGTTCGGCGGTTCAGAAAACTCTGGACTGTCAATTCGTGGTGCAGTTGGTGACGGCGATGGCGTCGGAGGGTCTTCACCTGCAGACACACACAGTGTTAATTTATTGGTTCGTGTATTAACTCTTATTTAGAACCAACACATAGTGTTAATTAATGTATTGGTTCATATATTAACTCATATTTATAATTAAAATCAGGATTTGAATACTCTTGAGTTCTAACATCTACGATCGTTAGGATTACAACATCAGGTGGTGTAACTGAATTTTGAATTGAATTTTTATACATGTTTTATAAAATTCTTGATACAAAAATTTAAAGCTAACCTTCTAGGTATCCTGCGGGTAGGGTGATTGAACCCATAAATTTTGACTGCGAATTCAAACTTTACATGTAATTATTTATTAAAATTACGTAGATATGAACCCATAATTTTAAAAATATAATGGATTGAATACTAAGAACTATAAAAGCTGAACCCAGCCTGCAGGTACTCTGTATATATGTGAAAACATTCACTATAATAAAATAGGGTATAAAAAATCCAAACTTAAATCGTTAAAAAGTTTAAACCCTGAATCGAACATCTAATTATCACCTGGTCTTATGGGTGGAATAGCATCAAAATCTGGTACAAAAGGTGAATCCTCCACCGCCGGCGGCGCGTCGGTGGGTGTGGTGATTGGTGGCGTTGTGGTAGTAGGAAAATCAGATGGAAGTATTTCACGTTGGCCAGGCATATTTTGAGTCTTGGGCTCGACCTCGTGGCTCATTTTTCTAAGCCCGAGCAGTGAATTATGCGAAATTTGAACTAGGGATAATGAGGATTTTGTGTTGGTGATTCTTTTTATTAACGAGTACTTGGCCCAAATTGTCGAAACTCTCAACATTTTAATTTGTTTGAGGAGATTGGAGACTCGATATAACATCCTTATATAAGAAAGTGTATTGGATAGTCAAGTGAGAGTTGCGTTGAAGACACCTGGTATATGTGAATTAGGAGACGTGGAAGTCATGCAACTCTGACACCTGGAAGTCATAAACTCCAAAAAAAATTCTTTCTTGCTCATCCGTGGATTTAATTGTTTTCCATCATTTTGTTTTTTTTTTTATTTTTTTATTACAGTAATCAATTTTTTGGTGTTTGAGTGTGAGCTCTCCCGTACGTTAATTGTAAAACATTTTCGAATGATTTCTTATTAACACAAAAAAAAAATACATCAAAGTAATGAAGAACCTATACAAAAATCTAAAGGATGTTGAAATTAGTGTAGAAATTCCCAGTGAAACAAACACTATACTTGCCAAAAGAACATAAAAACGTCTTCATAATCAACCTTCACTTACATCAAAATCTTTCACCTGCACTAAAAACAACAGCCCCAAAAGTGATAATGGGCGGCGGAATATCCGTCGGCTGCGACGGCCCAGGTTCCGGCAGCTTTGGAGGTATAACATCCGGCCCACCAGGCGGAACAATCTCCGGCGGTCCTGGAGGTATAATATCCGGCCCACCAGGCGGAACAATCTCCGGGATAGCCGGAGGTATAACATCCGGGCCACCAGGCGGAGAAATCTCCGGCGGTGGCCCGGGCATATCTGGGCCTGGTGGTAATGGATTCGGAGGGCCAGGAAATTTAGGTCCCGGGGTCGGAGGCGACAACGGTGGGTTTTCCGGTGGGATTGGATCAAATTCTGGAACATTAGGCGTTTGGGGCATCTCAGGAGGTTGCTGTATAGCTCTCATCTGAGCTGAAACTGATGTGAGGTTCGGGCTATTTATTTTGAAGGTTTTAACCATTAATGGAGCTGTAAAAGTTGAGTGGTTTAGTGGAATTGTCTTCTTGAGAAGACTCTGTGAAATGGCCAATACACTAGACATTTGGTTCTCGTTCTTCGTTCCTAATATTGTTGTAATTGCAAACAACTTTTTCAGATAAAGATTAATGTTTAGTTTAATGCTTATCTAACTTATATATACTCATCTTCTCAAAAATTAAAATAAAAAAGAGTAAGAGAAAAGATCGACTAGAAAATGCAAAAAAAAGATTATTTTTGCATGAGGGATTATCATGAGGACATGACACTTGTGCATGGACAAGACACTTGAAGTCATGCAGCAACCACGTTGGAGCTCTTCTTTCTTCTTTTGTCCTTTTTGTTTTTCAAACCTAGCTAGTTATTAATTTACGTATTTCATTACTTTCAATTTATATGATATAGTGGGCGTTTGGACATAAGAATTTTAAAATTCCGAAAAAAAGAATTCAAGTAAAAAATGATATTTGAAAACTAGAGTTATGTTTGGATATGAATATAATTTTGAGTTATTTTTGAAGTTTTGTGAGTGATCTGAATGAAAATTTTGAAAAATAACTTTTTGGAGGTTTTTAAATTTTCAAAAAAATTTAAAATTTCATCTTCAAGTGAAAATTCAAAACTTATGGCCAAACACTGATTTCAGAAAAAAGTAAAAGAATTTCGGAAAAAAATAAAAAAAATTATGTCCAAATGAGCTCATAATTTAGCTCGATATAAAATTTAATGAATAAAAAAATATTTTGATATTGGTGATCCTAAAAGCTTAAAGGGAAATTTTTCTTATAGAAATACAAAATTTATGTGGCTATAAAAGCTTTACATGAATAATAAAATAACAAAATAATTTTAAATTAAATTATTTTTATATATAAAAATTATATCTTTCTTTTTTTGAACGAAAATAGTAAAAATATGTCAAAGGAGGGAGTATATGGTAAATGACTATGTCGGCGTCATAAATATGCGCCAGAATTACAAAAGACTTTAATTAAGTCGAATAAATCAAAATTATTGTCTCGGCATCGTTATTAATTGGTGCGATTATTGAAAATATCAAAAATTATCGAAGCGAAATTTTTTAACGACGCACGTAATCGACAAATGAACACCACATTACAAACTGTAAATTGATGTGTGAAAATTACTTCCCTTTTTATATGATGGCTTTTGATTAAGTACAACATTTAAAGAAAAAAATTACGCATACAAAAAGTATTATTAGAACTTATGATGTTTATATTCATCATATTATTTTTATGTCTATAAAAGTATATTGTTAATAAAAAAAAAGTTTAGCTTAAAATACGCTCTTGGAGCTGTCACCAGCCACGTAGGCAAGACAGACTTTAGCTAGCGTTTGACCATAGATTTTCAAATTTATTTTGAAAAATCTATTTTGAGTGAAGTTTGGCTTGAAGATGAAAATGTGTTTGGACATACGTTCTCAAAACATATTTCCCAAATTTATTTTGGAAAAACATGTGTATTATGAGGGATTTGGCCCAAATCAGCTATTGAGCTGATTTTAGGATTTAGGATTTTGTCAAAATATAGGAAAAATTTATGGCCCAACATGTGTTTGTCGAATAAAATCCAAGTTTATTTTGGCAAAATTTATGGCCAAATGGATGTAATAAAGTCTTAAAAATCACTTGCAAGCCCGCATAGTTATAATAGAGTGAAGGGGATCCTTGGAGCAACAGTAAAACTATCTATGTATAATTTATAGGTTATGGATTTAAGTCGTGAAAGTAACCACAAATGCTTGCATAACGTAGACTATCTACATCACACCCCCAAGGAGTGCAGCCCCTCCTTAGATCCTGCGTGAACGCAAATACCTTGTGCACCTGACCACCCTTTTATTGTGATAATAGATTGATACTGCTCATAAATTACGTAAACTCGCTTACAAGCTCGCATTATGATAATATTGATACTGCTTATATAAAATCTTGCGTACGTCACTGCCGAAAACACATTCAAATCAAACCTACTCAATGAGCTAAACAGGAGCAATGTAGAGTTGTAACAGAAATCCCTACACTCCCTCTTCTCCTCTATGCTATTCCATCTTCTTCTTTAATTCTAAACTCTGTTTTCTCTTCTATTTCTGACCATCAATATTCATGGCTGACAAAATGTGAAGAGGTTTAAGCCAAGTCCAGTGATGGTCTTTACTTTAATGTTGATAATAGTGGAGATTAATAGTCCAATGTGTTAAATCTGAGTTAAATCACCTATTTATTCATTTTGCCAGCTCTATTTCCAGTTGATATAAACGTTGCTGTAGTTCTCACTGCCCAAATGAAGGCCAGAATTTTAAAGTAAGAATCTTCAAATATTGTATTCCTTCATCCTTGAAGTAGTAAGTAATTCACCACAGCTATAAGAAAGGCTCAGATGTACCAAAACCAGTAGGTCTTCAAGGAAATGTAATATGACAGTATCAAATACATGACTTTAAAACTTACATCAAGGGCATGGAGTTTCATATTAATCTCGTGAAAACATTTAAAAAAAACACATATTCCTTTGTCTGACGTCTAGGTTGGTGCTTTACCAGGCACTCGCTGTGCAATCCATCCTAAACCATCGTATAAACCGTCACCAGTCAAGGCACTGCAGGCTTGAATATGCCAATCATGGTTCTTGATGCTATGAAGGGAAAGCGCATCGGTTATCTCTGCCGGGGTCATGGCATCTTTAAGGTCCTGTTTGTTCGCAAAGACTAGTAGAACCGCACTCTGAAGATCCTCGTGTGGGAGCAACCTGAACAGCTCATCTTTCATAATGGAGATACGGGCTCTGTCAGTACTATCGATAACTGCAATGACAGCATGAGTTCCACGATAGTATGTTGCCCATGATGTTCTCAGTCTTTCTTGCCCACCAAGATCCCAGACCTGATAGAAAGAAAGGAGTAAATAAACCGTATGCCACAATAAACAGACCAGATATAAAGAAGGCAAAGCATGGAAGTTAACCTGCAGTCTTTTGTCAATACACTTGGTCAATCATAGAACACAAGGAAAAAGTGGGAGGATAACACTAACTTTTAATATAACGAGTAAACATCACTCGCAGAAATAAGCAGATAATGTCAAGGATGGTTTCAATCGTTCATGTGCGAGTTGACAGGGGGAAAAAACGAAGGGGAAGAACTCGGATGGTATCACAAATTATATTTCTTTTCTAACAAGTGTGTTTTCACAACATTAGCTAGATGCTTCAGTTTTTTATTTTTATTTTGATGAAGTCTAGATGCTTCAATTTGTTAGTAAAAGTTCCTGGCTTCAAGAGGAAGAAAGTGTTCGCTTACAAAACTAACCACAGAACAATTATGTCTCAACAGTGTCCACTGATTGCCATGATACCATCGATCATAAGAGTTCCTAGCCAAGTCCACACAAAAGGAAAATACTCCTTATATTGTCTGGTCGGAGTATAGCGCACAATGAAATCAGACGAGAGCAAGACTTCAGAAATACTCAACGTAACAAACCGATGTGCACTAGATATAAACCTACCTCAAGTGTCAGCTAGAAGCAAAAGCGTGTCATGCATCCTAAAATCAATCAGAGACTTCTAGCTTCAAGTAAACAAATATCTTATTTTATTCTGGTTATTAAGAGGTTCAACAGAAGTATTCTAGCATTACTAGTTCTGAGCAAAAAACAGTTTATTCAATGGTGGGGATGCAACACGGTATATCATGTTGAAATACAATGGTACTGGTCCAATGTGATACCTACTTTGTGACCTTCAAGGTTGCCAGAGATGCTCAAGTTAATAGCTGATAAGGTTGAGACATACACAAGTACCTAGAACATCTTCGCAACTCCTCCTTCGATTGTAGTTGTCAAGTCAACATAAGATATTCAATTAGGTAAAAGAAGTAATTTGGTCATAAAATAAGTTAGTAGGTTTTGGGCTGTTGGCGTTTTTATTTTCACAATCATTAAAAGTCAACATAATTATTTCATAGAGAGTTACAAATTCCAGTACTCCATGCCCAAAAGCTACCCTTACCTACTCTTAGAAAGAGAACTATTTTTTTAATTAGGTGGCCTTCATTGACAATAAGTTCCTTTAATTGTTTAAGCAAATGAGTGATTCCACAATTAGAGGTAATGGATCAACAAATCTAACCCTTTTGACTAAAAGATACAAGAGTGACAACAAGTACTACGGGATGAACTTCCACAAAGAGTTGGGGAAAAGAAATAAAGCACTGTGCACAAAGCTGGAAAAAATGGGAGCTATAATTGGTACCAGAATAATCCAAACTGCAATTGAGAATCTTATCACGTAAAACCACACGGTCGAGGTGTCAATATGTTTAAGGAGAACACCATTGTGAGGAAAAAGAACAGCTAAGATGATTACACACGTTTTCATCATGAATATGAAATTGCACCTTAGAAGCATACTCCATCTGTTTATTTCATATACTGTGTCGGAAAGCAAAATGATTGAATAGCAATACAGGGGACCAGAAGGACCACACGTCACAGAAGATTCAATTACCCAATCGAATATTTTTAATACAGACAGTTCCTTAGACTCATCCGATCACTGAAATAACTGAAGTCAAAGGATGGTGACAATATTATACTCTATGCAGATTGACGGGGGTCCCTTTTGGATTTTAACTGTTTCTCCATTACACGATTATGTAAAGGTATAATATATGGTGCGGAACATGTTTGGAACTGAATGGGTGATGCCACAAGTCGTCACACAGATGCCCGCTAGAATGCAAGTTGAGAAGGAGGAGGTAGAACTTAGAAGGAGAGTATGAGAATTTACGGGATGAAGAGAAATAGAGGAGTGTTTATGGTGTGTTTGGTATGACCAAAATCATTTTTTTATAATAATGTTTTCCACATGCGGAAGTCATTTTATGGTATTTGGACCATCACGAGGGGGAACTAAGGGCTCATTTGTTTTTTATAAGATTAAGACGTCTGAATCTGAATACACATCTAAATATCAAGATGTGTATTAAGATTAAAACATCTGAAATTGAATACACATCTGCATATATCAAGATGTGTATTAAGATCTGAATAGAAATAATTAAGACTGTTTGCTTTTTAATATCTGAATGTATAAAATTTATCTTTATCTGAAAATTAATTAACATAAAATTCAAATGAAATATTCTATCAATAAAATATATAATTTTTTAAAATATGATAGTTGTTGGTGGTGATGGCTAACGGGTGAATGCCGACTAGAGGCAGTGATTGATGGTAGTTTTGGTTGATGATGGTGGTTCATGCTAGTAGCTAGTAGTGATTGGTAGTGGTGGTGGTTGGTAATAGTTAATAATGACGGGTGGTGGTGGTAGTTGTGACTGAGGAAGGTGGTGGGTGGGTGGTGGTAGGTTATAATGATGGGCAGTGCTGATTGTGGTTGTTGATGGTGATAGGGTGGTCAGTTGAGGTAGATGAACGTTGATTGTGGATAAAAATGATGGTAGTCGGAGTGGTGGGAATAGTGGGTAGTGATGGTCGATAATGGTGGCGGTTATAATTGAGGATGATGGTGGCATAGTAGTAGTGGAGGCGGTGGTGGTTGAGTATGGCAGTGATGGCGGCATGGTGGTAGTTTATAATGATAAGCGGTGGCGGCAGTTAGTAATGAATACGTGACAACATCTAAATGAAATTAAGTCTCTGTTATAAATCTTAATCATACAGACCTATTCAGACCCATTAAGTGGTTATGAAGTAAAAAAAACAAACAAACTTAATGATTAAGATTTGAATAATTAAGATTCAGATTTTAAAAACAAACACACTTAATGTCTGAGATCTGAATAATTAAGATTCAGACCTCCATTAAGTGCAAACAAATGAGGCCTAACTACCCTCAATTATGCAGAATTTCATTCTGCTTACTATCTTAACTTTAAACTACTTATTACTTGCTCCAAGTAGCACGTATCTACCATTATTAATCTTTAATACTCAAAAATTCATCAAAACACTCCCTGTTTTACTAATATTATTTAACGTGCCTTGGTGCTGATGGTATATATACCAATTATATACATATATTTGCCAAAAAATTATTTCCTACTCACCATCCAAGACTAGAGAAAACATTTTTTTACGGAAAACATTTTCCATGGGAAGTTACTTCCGGCATATCAAACACTTTAAAGGAATTGAAAACACTTATGTACATAAAGATGGAACTTTTCAATTTTTTGGAGCACTCACAATATTCCAGCCAGCATAGATGATCAGACTCTCTTCGTAATCATGTATTTCTTCTGGTGTTCCCTATTTTCTTATACATATCATATGTGGCTTTCTCCCCCCATCGCATCAATGAATCCTCTTCAGTTAAGATTAACCCTTTTGAGTTTTGACCATATAGTGATTATAATCTACTTCCGTCCTCACCCTTCTTCTATTCCTGCTTCTTCTCCCTCCTCCACCTAGATTCTACTAAATTTTAACCCACAACTTTCTCCATCATTTCATCAATCAGTTAGACTTTGACAAGTATACTTCTCCTCACGATTTCAGCTGGAAATTGCCTCAAATTTCTAATCTACAAGTACTAAATTTTGAGTTGGTTAATCTCTATATTACCTACATCTTTTCTCTCCTCCGTCATTTAATCAGGTTAAGTAATATCTCAATTTATAGGGGGTAAAAGGAAGAATAGGTGCCTCTTGACTTCCATTTTCCCATACCCC